>QGOI01015969.1:0-11412 GCA_003313885.1 Boletus sp. MG55 | reverse complement strand
AATCGTCTATTGAGACCTCTCAGGAACAAATGCAATAGTCTGGCTGCACTTCCCAGGACAGCGACAGCGTCTCGTGTCACTTATTCGAAGCAGTCATCCAACTGGGATCCTGACAGCCGCCCTCCTCTCATTGTGCTTTGCCCCTCAGCAGGGATCAAGAGATTGACCGTCGAAAAACGCTCTGCAGACGATTTTGAGCTCTCGAGACGAATCCATGCGGCCTGCGATGCCTTCAAGAATATTGCACATGTTGCCTTCGGTCAACCGTGTAGTGATCGCATCCCTAGTCTCGCTGCAATGTGCACTCTGGTCGTTGGCGAAAACCTGCCCGCTGCAATCTCTGATAGCATTTTGGTTGATTTCCGTGAAGATTCAATCGATGAAAATGATAAACTGGACATAGATGGCATTTATGAGGCAGTGCCACCACATTATCGCAGGTATGTGTCACGTACTTCCCGAGTGCACTGACAACTCACTGGTGCAATCCTAGATTCTTGATCGTGTCGCATGCCTTGTCCATGATTTTATGCATTTGCACCCATCACCATACCCTTGTGACCATCTTGCTAGACCACTGCCTCTCGTTCGGTTTGGTACACGAATCAACTCATCTCTTGAATATCGTTCTCGCGCAAGCACTGTTACCATCTGACTCGTCCTACCCGCCCCCAGCCATTCATCCGGCCCATACAAACTATCTTCTTGACCTTCATGCAAAGTGGACCACTGGAAACAATCCGTCTGGTACATCTTCGGGCTCTTTGCTATTCACCACATCCGCATTCTGCCAAGGAGTGCTAAGCACCTTGTCACAATCTTCTTCCTCCAACTCGTACATCTTATGGACCTCCAAAGTTTTGAACAGATTATTACACACTGTCGAAAGCTGCGACATCGATTCTTATATTCTTATCGTCCGTGCGCTCTCTCAGAGTTTCTGGCAGACATCAGGCTCGTCGCCGGATGCCATACGAGATGATCCCCAACTTGGCATACTCAGGGACAAACTCTCCGAGTTGATGTCGATCCTATTTGATCTGCTTTTCACTCAACACGACTCAAACTTCTCTCCCCTCACACCATCGAGAATGTACGCTGCCATCGATTTGCTCTCTAATTGTCATGCTGCTCGACTTCACTGTTTGCGGATGTCAACCCAGGGTTCTCCTATCGATCTTCCAGATATGATCATTATCTTTGTAACACACATATTTGTCTCTTTCCGGACATCGATCAGCAATTCCGATCACCTTCTAGCCATACTTGATGACTCAAGTCCTGTTCCAACCACATTTTCCAAGTTGATGGTGTACCTCAGTCGACTCCAAGAAAGCCAGGCCTTCGGAGACTTTGTAGAAGCGTTCTTAACAGAGCTGAAAAAGTATTCGTCTGCCTTTCGCTCCGAAAAGCTCTTTGGACTCGACGCCTCCTTGTGGGCATGTGCACTCCACCACTTCGAGACATCTGTAGCAAGTTCCCAGAAGGATAGTTCTATCCTTGTGACGAGATTCAAACAGCAGCTCATGGAAGCGGTAGATGCAGCAGAACGTCGGTGCTTCGGAAGAGACATGGACAGCAGTCCCATTGTCTCGTTGCCCATTCGTTCAAGCCGTGTAAAACGTGCACAGCGCGGCAGGCTAAGCGGTCACTGGGAATGGGAAGACATGGTCGGGTCTTGGATTCGAACGACACCAATACATAAGAAACGGAAGATCGATAACGGTCGTCCACATACCCCACCGCGACATAGTCCTTCACGTCCACGGGATACCACAACCTCTAAGGTCGTACGTGGATCAATATCTACTTCCACGCCCTCGTCAATCTGCCATCGACGTTTATCTACATTCTCTCCATCATCCTCCTACTCTCAGCTCTCTGATCCTGAATCCCCCATGGAAGATGGATCCGAATACCAAGATGAGACTGACAAGGAGAACTATCCTAGTAATCCCCCGCCAGTAGTCAAGCGATCCCATCCCATCAAACGCCGAAGTTCTAACTTCTTCTCTCTATTGGCCGACGCTCAGACCAACCGTATTGTATTACACTCAGAACCACGTCCTGAATTGAAGCCACCATCGTCTGACATACCCAAGAAGTATGTTCCACCTCTGTCTTTACAGGAGTCCCGGCATGCCCCGCGCAAACAGGAACAAAATGCAAGCCACAGAAAGGTGACGCCACCGCCAGTGCCGTCGGGGACTTTACTCCTTTCCGACGATTCATTGGATTTGTTTGCCTATGCTACGTCGTCGCCAGCCAGGTGTTGATTTGAGAATAGATATTTACTTTGCGTGCGACTCGGATTGCAAAAATGTTTATGTAACTCCGGAAGTTTACAAACACTTGCCAATTACACCGAAGCCAAACAGTAAATACAAGGTTGGTGATAGCTACTGGGCGAGTCCCGGACCGTGACAGAAAAAGGCACAGGTTGGCAAGCGATACTAAGGCTACATTATGATCATGCTTCCCACATGCTGACTACAGCATAATGTGACCGACACACAGGTGCCCTCGGAGTACCTACACCTTGTCTATGATGCGTTGCCATCCGGAAGGAAATGACTAGACTCGCGGCCGCTCCATGTGTCTGCCTCGTGCATGTTGCGAGGAAAACCTGCCATGTGTCAATTTGTCGCAGGAAGTGCCAGAAGGGGAGCTCAGGCCCTTGCCAGCTGTAGTCCAACGTAGCATCTCACCTTTCAACTCGACGCGTAGACACTATCACGGGAACAAGTATTCTCGTATCTATTTGCGGCTCCTCTCCTTCAAAGAGTTGTCAGTGAGTATGTGCTGTAGTATGCTTACCGACTACTAGACGAGAATCGGCATTCACTGGCAGAATGTCTAGATCTGACGACGGCGGTTCTACCCATCTCCCATATCCTTCTTACTCTCGTCCGGCATCGAAGGCGCACTCGGTGGATCATCACGCTCACGTCAAGGTCAGTGTGGTTTCGGACAAATGCGCTCTACCCAGTATGATGCTGAAGGTACCCATAGCCCACAAGGATGGCCACTTTGAATGTTCTGTTTCTCGGAGAGACACACCTAGGAGAGAGTTCTATTATCGACCTCATCGCAGGTCGAGGGGAACAACAGAGCACCCTTCAGCCCGTCAATCACCGCACACTTAGCGATGGTGTGCGTAGCGTTACATTCGATGGCAAGAAATTCATACTGCATGCTTCACCCACGAGCGAATCTATGTCCACGGCAACACTCAGGGAAGGGATTCAGAATACATTGACGGACCTTCGCAGGAATGGTGGAGTTCACCTGCTCGTGTATTGCATGAACGCGTCGCATCCCACTTCGTGGATCCACAATATTCATTGCATCATCGCCCCACATTCAACCTTGTCCTCACGCATCCCCACAGTCGCCGTCGTCGCTGGATTATCTGACGAGGCTGAGCAAGAGAGTTGGTGGTCCAGCAATGAGGACGCCTTGGCCAAACAAGGGCCTCACTTTGATGACCACGCATTCATCCGCATCGTGACCACTGGTGCCCAGTCACCTACCGGAGATCACATCTCAAACCTACGTGCCCTCATTCTCAAAAACTGCAACTCTGAAACGAACTTGCACTTTCAATACCAACAACGATCCATGGCAAACTCATTTCAATCCCTCTTCAACATGATAACTGGGAAGTCTTCCTCTTACATATCCACCAGTTCTAAAACCATCGACATCGTACTGCTGGGGGAGATCGGCGTAGGCAAAAGCTCACTTATCAACCTAATCGCGAGGGATAACGTTGCTGGAGTGTCAC
Organism: Boletus sp. MG55; assembly: GCA_003313885.1. Taxonomy (NCBI): domain Eukaryota; kingdom Fungi; phylum Basidiomycota; class Agaricomycetes; order Boletales; family Boletaceae; genus Boletus; species Boletus sp. MG55. Next base: position 7,625 of record QGOI01015969.1, on the reverse strand, counting down.
CGGACACCATAGGGTGTACCAGGACTGCCGATATGTATACGTTCGAGGAGAAGAGTAGAACGTTCCATTTGTACGACACTCCTGGCCTCGTAGATCCTCAAATGGGTGTCAAAGCCTTCGTTGATCCAATTGATACCATCCAGAAGAAGATACGAAGCATCGGCAACGGAAACGGCCCCGACCTACTCCTTTTCTGCATTGACAACTCGAAACCAACGACGGCTCTTCAAAGAAACTATCGTTTGTTTTGCAAGATCATCTGCGGGGGTAAAGTCCCATTCGCCCTCGCCATCACGAAACTCAAGGAAGGTCAAGATGCAGATCGATGGTGGGACCAACACAAGAACACGATTCGAGGGTATGGTATTAACTGCTCAGGGCACGTTGGTTTTGGACGCGAAAAAAAACACTCGGATCCCAACGCGGACTTGGAAGAGCAGTTAAGAGAGTCCCTTTTGTCGTTCTTCATCACATGCATCGATCGACAGAAGAAGAGGACAGGCTCACTACGTTTCTCAATGGGACGAGTGGTCGATTCGTTGACTACCTTCTTACGTTCTCAAGTGTCGACACTGGAAAGGACCCTGATGAACCAGTGCGCATTGGAGGAGGACATCGCTCGAGAACTTGTCAGTCGGCTAGTTGCTTCCGAGCAAAATCTTACAAGTGACAGGGTGCACACATGATTCTCTCATCCGTATCTTCGATTTCATTACTTAGCTATTTATTTCTTTTGATATCAGTCCTTCAGTAGCCACGGAGCTAGCTCGAATACGTATATAATTTAAGCCTCAGCTGGATGGCTCTAATCTCAAGAGCCCTTCGCCGGTCAGGCCCGGTCTCGTTAACACTGGTAGGTTATAACTTTAGTGCACTGGCATTGCCAGTGATACATACAAATGGTTGAATGAAAACGTGAATGTGTGCGTTAGGAATAACATTTCCTTCACACTATCTGAGACAGCTGGTCTGGGAACGACTGTTGCAGGCTTGCAGCCCGCCGCCCAACCGCCGCCGAAGGAGATGCACCGGGCCACCGGCCATCGGCCGTCGGCCACTGGTGCCACATGTTTTCCGAAATGCCAATGGGCGCCACTGCAGCCGCACAGCTGGACTTGATGGCAGACCAGCTGAAGGCTGTCCGGACACAATACATAGCCTTTGGTCTTGATACGTGATGGCCATCTTCAAGTTGTACGTTGACCATGTGCAAAGTACGATGCACCTGGGGGCCTGTGTTAAGTAATACAGTCACGGTATGGTTGAGATCTTTGCTGCACGGCGTCCACGATGTTACAACCGACTTGTCTAAATTCAACGTGCAAACCATGACTTGTCTGACCGCTGGCACGGCTCCCATTGATAAGGCTTTCAGGGTTTGTATCATGCTGGCATCCGAGTCTATCGGAAGAAGGTTGACAGAACTTTTGTCTGTCTTTGACGAGTGATGGGCATTGAAGAAATCACCATGCATGTGAACGTAGGCTCGAGCACTCAACGCATCTAGTGGTCCATCGTTATCCACGATAGGAACCTGACCACGTTCCAACCCTCTCCGAAGTCTTGCCATGCACGGCACGCACTAATCCTCGTGCCGGCTCCTGCAGGCTCGCTGGCAGCCACGCGATTAATCACCGAGGATCATTTGGACCAGTCGAGGCTTACTACTTACTACAACACCCTGCCTGCGTCTACCCTCTCCCAAAACATAAATACCGCCTTTCAATTCACTAGTCTTCGCTCTCTCCACTCGACCTATCATCGGTTCATTCTCCTCCACGCCATTTGTCATCCCGCCGCTTCTTCGAGAGTGGTCAATTTTCTCTAAATATAGTTTCTTTGCATTCTTGGACCTCAGCGGTATGTCTATCATGAGTCAGTTGATGGGTTCGATCTGAATGCCCGATAGAATAATCATGGGCTCTTCGTTGAACATCGTCCTGTTCGGAGAGACGGGTGTTGGCAAGAGCTCAGTGATCAATCTGATTGCTGGGCAGCAAATCGCCAAGACGTCCCCAGACGTTCAGGGTTGTACCATGTCGTTCAAACCGTACACTTTCTCTGTCCGCGGTCGGACCCTTCATATCTGGGATACGGTCGGCCTCGAGGAACCGGAGATGGGCGCGAACGGCTACCTTCCTGCGATAGAGCAGGCCTGCGAGCTTATCCACCAGCTGGCAAACCAAGGCGGTGTTGATCTTTTGCTTTTCTGCCTTCGCGGAAACCGAGTCACTGCGACCGTGCAGAGTAACTATAGGTTGTTTTATGAAGTACTTTGCAGGTCTCAAGTCCCGATCGCCCTCGTCATCACGCATCTTGAGCGGGAAGCCGATATGGAGAAATGGTGGGAGAGAAATGTGGCAAATCTAGAGAAGTATGGTATCAAAGGTGCAGGTCATGCCTGCGTTACCGGACTACCGACACACAGAAAATATCAAGAATCACAACAGAATATCGCCAGATTGTTGGAAGGGCACCGCGGTGACGGGAGATTTAACATGCCGCCAGAGGGGTGGTTTGTTGAGTTTTTGCGCTTGTTTGGACTGTTTTCCACTTTGAAGAAGGAGTCGAAGCGAAAGGACATCATAAAGGTCTTGATGAAACGATGTAGATTGGATTCGAAGACGGCAGGGGAAGTAGCGGACAGGCTGGAACTTGAAGGTGGGGCTTAGGTTCGACGGCGCTGTGTTGTGAATTTGCTAGCGTAGTCACGTTCACGATTACGGGTCACTCGAGTCGTCCATGCAAACATGTATCTTTCTTTCGTACTTTGATTCTTCAATGTGAATTATGTATCCATAATCCTCATGGGGCACTATTCACCGAACGCCATAGATTTTCGAACGCTCGTCCCATATTAGACATACTGAGATGCAGAGAGGTATTCAAGCAGGTACGAGCGGTAGGAAAGTTAGCAACGTAATAAGGAGTGTCCGTTGTTTTCTTATCCTACTTGTCATAGCGTCCTTGAGAGTACAGGTGCTCCCGCCGCATCAGGCTAATTGATTGGTGTCACATCTTGCAGGCGGCTTGGTTGCGCAGTCTTCTTTCCAAGTAGAGAACCAGCGTCGTTTAGAGGCGAGACATTACATAATTCGACCTTTTGTTTTGTTGCATCCGAGTCATGGACGAGGTGAAATGGGGCAAAGAATCGGAGAAGACCAATTGCCTCCAGGTAGCAACGCGAGCACCCTCGATCTTGCCCTCAATATTGAGGGTGCGAGTTTGACCAACGTGTTCACCCGCTTGTCGGCCCAGAATCGATCGTTCAACGTTTCAGCACCCGTACAGAGTGCAAGTTCAGTTCGGCCATTCCGAGATTGGTCTGCGTGCCATGAATTATTCAATGTCGTTCCGATTGCTGTATGTTTGTTTCAGAACAAATTATGTACCAAGAATAGAAAAGAGAGGATGATATCGAAGATCCGATAACTTGAGTATATACGTGACCCGAGATTTTGGTTGAACCGTGCGCCGGTGGGTCGAAACGATATAGCATTACGCCATCGTGATCGAACCAACGGAATTTCAGAATACTACTTCAGATCGCCTCAATATTCCCTCTTCGATGGCCTTTATCTCTGGCATCTGCGGTCAATATGGTGTGCCCTGGGCAGTGTTAGACATGATCACTGACGCATTGCAAGATGTGTGCTGCGGAACCTTGATATCGATAACGGTTTCCTAGCCACCAATTAGTGAATGTGTCTCTCCTCATGCAACCGATACTCACTTATTCCTTAGTGCCCAAAATCTCGCCACGCACCCATCACCTGGCCGTCTTCATCCACTCCCCAAGTCTCGCCCACCTTTTCGGAGGCGACTTCTGGCCCGCAAATATCCCTCGTGACATCACGATGATCATCAAATCTGCAGAACCATCATTAGTGCAGGAAATATATGCAAAATACATACTCGGGCACGTAGTCTGTAGCGAAAACCACAATGTCTGCCTCTAGCTCAACCCCGTCTGCAAAATTCAAACCTTTTTCTATGAAACAATCGATGAAACTGCCTTGCTTGAGTTTGATGTCCCCATTTACAAATTTCCTGTCCCAGTATCTGCAGAAGAAAAAAGAAAATCGAGATCTTTCCTGGTTCATGCATCAAGAGTCCTACCTAGATGATAACCCCAGAGCGTCCGACGACAAGGGGCATGATACCAGCGTTATACGGACCAAGATTCGTTTTGAAACCTGCCTTTGCAAGACCATCGTAGAATCCCCTAATAAGGAATTAGAACACGGACATATCTCATATGGCGCAAAGGCATACTTGTCTACGGTCGCGATTACTTCTGCCACTTTCCGTTGTTGAAATAACCTCCCGACAAGACCAGGCCACGAAGCCTTGTTCATGTTCGCGAGCTCGGTTGGGAACCCCTCCCTGAAATCGGCTACACGAAACCATACTCATACAATCATCTAACAGATAAGAATGTGGATAACCTACGATCGAACAACAGCTCTGCTGCCTTTCGAGAAACAACATAGGTTGAGGACCGCTGATACCTGTCACTGTACACCTTAGTATGGCGTAACATGCGATGGAACATACCCTGCTTACATTGCGACCTGAATACTATATTTCAAGAAATCCTGAGACATGTCGTGACGTAGAAATGAATATACCACAACGGGGCACCCCTTGGAAAACTGGAAAAACGACAAACCAAAGTTGCACGATCCGATCACTACCGCTTTCTTGCCAGCATAGTCTGCCGTGCTCATAAGTTGTGCCGCAGCCAAATGCAGGATCACACCCTTGAAGTCATCCTGTTGCAAGTTAATTTTTTTAAAAGTAGATAATCAATATTTCCCATTGTGCACCTCACAAATTCAATGCGCACTTTTCCAGGAATCTCGAGCATTGAGGGTAACCACCATATCTTGTAGCAAGCACAAGATGGCGTGCTGTTACGATATATTTCTTGGAAGTTCCTTTGTTAACTTCAATTGACCATGTTTTTGACTCTTCATACCAAATCGTCTTGGTAATCGTGCTTGATGTCCATACATTCAGTTCCAGAAAGTTGACGAAAGCTTCTAACCAGTCAGAGAGCTGAGGATGTGCATGGTTTTGTGAAGTGAATTAGACAAGCGCCTCAAGGCAACGACCCACCTTTTGCGCCGGCATGTAAGTCGGCCATGTGCATAGAAACCTTGTTGCAGTATGTAGTACCATAGGTACGTGTGAGACGATCCAAGTCGAAAATCACTGTAGATAAGGTGTTTGATTATGCCCTGCGGAGGAACGTCAGCTAGTACCTTCGCTGATAGAGAGGAAAACACGCAAGTCATGCATGTGGCCCCGTGAAGGCACAAGGATTTGTACCGATGTCTCCACTAATTCCGTAATTGCGAATGTTATTCATCTCTTCCAAACGTCGCGATCAGCAAACGACATACCACATCTCGAACTCGGGGTTTCCTCGTTGATGACGAGGACTCGTACATCAAGGTACTTGAGTCGTGATGCGATCTCGAGTCCGGTGTGCCCGGCTCCGAGGATCACAACCGTAGGATCATTGTTTGGAAAATTAAGCTCTCGCTCCCAGTCTTCAACCCAAGACCCATGATTAGGCACGGAATAACGCAGGGTGCCAATCTGATGCTAGGGTGATTGGTATCGAGAGCAGCGCACAGTCTAGTGCACACCTTCTCTGCGAAGTCCGCCAGGCCTTCGAGGTACGTGAATACTGAATACGCCTTCCAATCTCCTATCGGGAGAGGTGCTAGGTATGCCATTCCTGTCCCTTGACCAACCTTGGTCCTAAATCCGAAATAAAGACGGAGACAATCATTCATAGCGTCGGTTCTCGGAACGCATCATGATAGTGATCTAAATCGGCCAAGGCCGATGGGGCCAGGCGTGCATGGAGCATGCGCGTGATTTCATCTCTGCCGACGAGGGTACGAAGGTCCCAGGTGAGCGCGAGGATGTCTTTCCAGTTTCCATCATTGGTAAAGAGAGCCGTGATAGCATGTACGTCGTTCTCTCATGCTGCTTTGGAAAAGGCGGCAAACCACCTCGTTACCGTTTCGTCGACGCTGATGAGTCACCGGGAGTGTCAACGTCTAGACGGTCAAGTGTCGGGAGGTTTACTTCGTGGCGCTATCACGGCTCGAACGTAATCATCGAGGAAGGATCAAGACGAAGATACGATGATCCGCTCACGACAAAAACAACATCGGGGCTGCCTGGTCGACTCGTGACGAGATCGTCTGTGGGAAACAGGAATTTGAAGATTCCACATACGAAATTTGACTAGTCAAACTCTAGGCGTGAGTGTAAAGGCATCTCAGGCTACTAATCTCCGTCAGCGAATGCGAAACGGTTACTTGCCATGTAATTTTTTCGATCATACAGTAGATACTTTTTCGATTTTGGTAACTTCGTAGTACTCTTTCGGTTTATGGATTCCAGCCCCGAATGGCAACTTGAACTTCAAACTCAATATGATACCTAAGTATACGTATGTGTTACATGATGTTAACAACCGGCCTGCGGAAGGAACATACTATGCAATCCCTCTATCAGTCCAATCACTTGTAGGTAATTAAGCTCGCTAGACTCCTCGCTGTTTCCCCGTCCATGTTACAGCGCTTGACTAATGTACGGACCATCCTCTCTCCTTTCGGAGGATTCTTGCTGTGCAGAAAGCCTCCTAGACCTGCCAATAGTCTTGCAAACCATGAATCTGGTTGCATCGTGAATCTTCGTTTGTTGCCGAACTGCGACAGGAGAAGGTTGCGCAACGTATCTTTTGATTCGTCATACTTTTCGTCCTCCTCGATCCCAGTAACGCATGCGTGCCCGACACTGTGAATGCCATACATTTTGATATACTCCTCGTTCCTCACCCACCAGTCCTCCATTCTCGTTTCCCTCTCCAAGTGGGTGACGACCAAAGCAATGGGAACCTCCTTGTTACACAGGATTTCATGGAAGAGCCGGTAATTCCCTTGAGTCGTTGCCGTGATCCTGCTGCCTCGTAAACAGAACAGCAAAAGATCAACCCCCCCTGCGTTACCAAGGTCACGGATGAGCGTATGCGCTTTTTCGATTGCATCTAGATATCCGGTGACCCCGATCGTGGGTTCCTCGAGGCCAACAGTATCCCAGATTTTGATCTCGGTGCCTCCGAGGTGGACGGTGTATCTTGTGGACTTTAAGGTGCGATCTCCAACATCAGAGGAGACTTTTGCGAGGGACCCTCCTGCAAGCAGATTGATGACGGAGCTTTTTCCGACGCCTGTTTCTCCGAAGAGAATTACGTTGAGACCTCCTGCAGTAGAATATGTAGTCAATGAATTCATCACGCGGATTGGGCGGGCCTGCTCACCATCAGATGAGGACATTTGCAGTGCTCGTACGAGTCGTCGACTTCTGTATTCGTGAGAGACCTGAATCAACAGCGAGTTGACTGCTTCTTATATGTTTGGGTGTTGACAAACGGTTGTTGGCCAGAAAGTGAATGGAGCGACAATGAAGGTGGCGCATGACTTGGCCATGAGGCTACGCCCAATAGTCAAAACGTTTATGGGCTGTGACTCGATCTGGACCAGTCCAACGTGGAGATGGGCTCACGGTGGGTGTACAGCATTACTACAGCTCATTCAGCG
>QGOI01015966.1:0-32615 GCA_003313885.1 Boletus sp. MG55 | reverse complement strand
TCCAGATTAGCCGAACTTTTGGTCCAACGTATCCAGGAGACGAACTGAGGTATCCTGGCGTCTGGTTCAGTTTTGACGACGATGCCATCAGCGAAGGCCTCAAAGGCACATCGTCACATGCGATCTCAGATAATAGATCGAAAGAGGTCAAGCGTATCATTGTCACGCAAAAGGATGCACAGGATGGGGGGCGTGATGCTCTCGACGAGGTTAATCTGTGTCCAGTGATGTATGGGGATATTTCGCGAGCCATTGTAAAGGTAGGGGTGAATTACGTTTGTATGTCTTTGTCCTTTCTACCCTGCACCCACAGGTCAAAAATGGTGTTGTTCTTCACTTTTATGGCCCTTCTGGTCCCTCTACACCATCTCTTCACGTCCGCTTGGGCGAAACAACTGCACAGGATCTCAATATTGATCTGGGAACACCATCGAGAATATATTATAAAGATGACGAGCGAATGGCGATTCATTCACCTAGCCTAGAGGACGAGAGCCAGAGCACAGATTGTAAGTTATGTGTTCTCGATGGACAGTCTCTCGTAATGGTCATTAGACTTTTACAATTATTTCAGTCATGGAATCGATTTCCTAATTTCCGGTCAAACGCACTTGGTACGCAAGATCATACTACACTCGAACGTGGTGAGCAACGAGCTTTGGTAATTGTTTGCTCAAGTTAAGCGGGTCGTTCTTAGCCGGGATCCCCTTTATTCCAACAATATAAACGCTGTCCATGGGAGTTAGAGGGAAAGCCGGAGGATGACGAAGATGGTCAGTGACTTTCACACTTGTTCAGAATGTAACTCAGTTGGGCTAGATTCACCTCCAAGGATGCGCTTCACAGACAAGGTGAGGGTTCCGATCTCTCTTCATCTTCCCGTATCTTAGGTGCCTCAGTTTGAAGCGATCAGCCACTTTCTCAGCCCGAGGGATCCTCCACCATCGATGGTACATGATCGTACCGAATACGAGGATAACATTACGCTACCCAGTCCAACTTCAAGTAAGATCAGTACCTGTTATCAAGCGCTTGTTCACACATTTACGCAGGATTGTACGGCTACGACGGAGTGATATTGGAGGTGAACGATGCATCTCAGGTTGTGGCCGTCATGTTATTTTGACGGCAATCGTTTTTTGTATGTCTTATTGTACCTATAGTTACATCTGGGTATTTACATCCATTGTATTATCAGCCGGAAAAAATGTCAGACCATATCACTCTAAGTTCTTCTAAATCATTTATCACTGCAATCCCTTCCATATTTGCAGCCAAGTCACCATTAGCCCCTAATGTCGTCTTCCTCCCGCCTTCCACGACCTCTAATCCCGTTTCGTAGAAATGTGCGCATCGGCCCCACCCCAGCTTTTTAGCAGCAATCACATTCACCTTATTGTCGTCTACGAATAAGCATTTTGAGGGATCAGAAATGTTAGCGATTTTCAATGCCTATTAAAATGGTGACTGTGGGTTAGTTTCGAGGTCAAGGGAGATTTGGCGTGAATCCTAACGTTTTGAAAGGATTCTGGTTCCGGCTTGCAAGTAAAGTTCGGTTGCTCGTAGTCGCAGTAGACGAGGCCTTCTATTTGATCTTGGATATTCAAGATCTTGAGCACCCGATTGGCATGCTGGTATCTGTCAGGACTCCGAATTCTAACTCTCGATTGGCAGGACATACGTTTTTGTATGCATTGGTCAGGGCCCAAACCCGTACCTTTGTCCTATCTAGGTCTTCGAACAGTTTCCTCAGCTTTGGGTCCGGCTGGATACATTCCTCCAAAGGAAGTGTGCCATCACATTTCTGATCAAAATCAAGAGGGTCTGAGCGACGGGCGATCCATCATCACAAGTCAAGTGGTACTAAATACTTGATGCAATTACCTATGTCGTGATGCTGCGTGAGGCCGCGTAGAGCAAGGCCGTATTGCTTGTAGTACTTGTGATGCAATTCCGATGCTTCAGCCTCATCGAGGCCCAGGGAGACGAAGTATGCTCCAGAAGATGGCTTCAAGAAGTAGTTTGTATCTATTGTGAGCGAACATACCATGAATCCGTTCGCCCATCGTATGTGATATATTGGTACTAGCGGAATAGAGGGTATTGTCGATATCAAACCAGATGACCAAGCGGGGATCTTTCATTGACTTGAGCGCCAGTAAATATGAGCTGAACTGAACTGTTCGCACCTTCCAAAGTTCCGTTCAGAGACATGGTGAGGAGTGGGTATCGCTGAGGTGGTATATCGTTAGAGTCAACACCGGACCGCTACAGCGATAACTTGATCGAGTCAGTAATATCGGGAATATAGTTCACACGGATCAAACTCCGACAGACCATCCATCGGCGTATACCCTCACCGTGGCGATCGACGTTCTCGACAACAAAATCCTCAAGACTAACGACCAGTGAGTGTGATTTCGTTCTATCCAGCGAGACAGATCCAAGTGGACATGCTCGTGGACCTCCATTAATCTGGTGGAAGGATTATTTCTGTTGGATGTCTAGTTGGCACTTTGGATGTGTCGACGCTACCCCTGCTGACACCCGCGTCTTCAGATGGCCCGCAGCAAACAAATCGCCGCCCGGCGTCCCCAGGCCGATGCTCGCCGTAGTTTGAAGGGCCTCAAAACATCCGAGCTGGAAGCTCCTGCAACCAAAGAGGTTCAGGTTGGCGGCGAGAAGAACAGCAGTACCCGTCTCGTGCCCACGTCAAAGGCACCCCGCTACTACCCCGCAGAGGACGTTCGCCAACCGAAGAAAAGCCGCAAATCGCCCAAACCTCCCAGTCTCCGCTCATCCATCGTTCCAGGGTCTGTCCTCATCGTGCTTGCTGGCCGTTTCAGGGGGAAGCGAGTGGTGTTCTTGAAGCAGCTGGAGAGTGGCTTGCTGTTGGTGACGGGTCCTTACAAGGTCAACGGTGTTCCCCTACGGAGGGTTAACCAAGCATATGTCATTGCTACATCGACGAAGGTCGACCTGGGAGGCTTCGAGGTGGGTGTCTTGTCGACTTAGCAGAAAACACACGTATCAATACGTTGATCTGATCGTCGCGGTAGGTCGACCCCAAGATCAACGACGCATACTTTGCCAAGGCTGTCGTGAAGGGTGCGTCTTCTGCAGAGGCAGAATTCTTCGAGGAGGGCAAGCCCAAGCCAAAAGAGCCTTTCCCGGAAGCCAAGTCGGCCGACCAGAAGGTGATTGACAAGGTTGTCATTGGGGCTGTCCAAAAGCAGGAGAACTTGGCCAAGTACCTGAAAGCCAGTTTCGGTCTTACGAAAGGCCAGTACCCTCATCAGATGGTGTTTTGAGACTGCGACTTTTACACTATGGGAAAGATATGGCTCTGTGTGCTCTGTACAACTATGATATGCCACATTGCACTATGCACATGACTTTCTCGTCTTTATTCGGATCACGTGTTGTAAGGGATGATCGCGCCGGCGCTCGCTTGCACCTCGACGTCGACCACCATTTCAACACTCCTTTCAGTACATTACGCCTGGCCGTGGTCTGTACACCACGCGCTTTAACTGCCCTCTGAAAATGCCATCCGTCCTATTTCGCTCGCGGTTGCTTTTTACCAGTCTTGCTCTTGGCTTGGTCTTGTTGTTCAAATGGCCGACGAGCACGTCCTCTTGGATCGTACTTGCCTGCTGGCCTCTTGGCGTGCTTTTCTTCTCATACATTGCTCGTGTTTACATCGCACCCTATGTCCTCATGCGCTTCTCCAGCCATATTCGTGTTCGAAGCGTTAGCTTGCGCTCCATTCGCGGACTATACTTCCGCAAAGGAACCCGGACCTGGCGAATCGATCGTTTTGTATATTCCTACCGTTCTTCCACAGATGATGGACCCAGAAGACTGTCCTTCAGGATCGAAGGCTTTAAACTAGAGATTGAACCTCCTCCGGTCCCCCGTCCACCTCCACCGCGCGCTACTCATAGACGTGGACTCACACTGGCGGACCTTTCACCATCTCCTCTGGCGCTCTACTTATGGTCCGTGATATCAAGGCTGTACATTGTTTTCGAACCCGTGGTTCGGCCTATCATTCGCCTCGTTGTATATGCAGCACTCCAGCAAGTCATTCGTTCCATCCCAAGACTTATGGAAACCGTCCAAGTAGATATTGACCAAGCCGTTGTCTCATACGTAGGCTCTCCTCAAGTCCAGCTCATTGTGCAGGACGTCGCATTCAAGGGACACGTTTCCTTCGCTCAGAGTCCTCAGTTCAAACCAATCCGAGACCATGTTCCTTTATACAACCAGGCATTGAGCGCACGAGCCCTTGCAATGGGTGCATGGAAGTCGCGTCTTTCCAATGGATTCCAACGTGCTTGGACCCGCACCTGGAACGATACATTAGGACGAATGACCGGTTCCATCTCATATGATCTGGTGGTACAACAGATTCACAGTTTCATCCCATCGGATGGTCTGGTACAGATGGGTACGTTGAACAGAAGTTTTTTTTAGGTGGAGCTAACCCCCAGTTTCAGGTATATCTGAAAGCGGGACCATACTGCGCTCGCCCGAGTCATTTGTTGTCAGTGGTTCGGCACGCTTTAGTCCAAGAGATGGTACCGTTGAGCCACGCAGCGTTCAAAACCAAGTCAAGGTCGGAGCCATTTATATGGATGCCGACAATCTTCAGCGTTGGTTATCACACTTCAAGAATGCGACCGAGAACATCCCTGTTCCACCTCCCAGCTCTCTCAGCATAGCTACCTCTCCGTGGTTGAAGAGTCCTTTTAGTGCAGTGAGTAGTCGCGTGGATCTCATTGGGAATGTGCTGACACCGCCAAGTCTTCCGTAGCCTCCGATGTTCGTGTTCAAGTTATGGGAAAGCGGAAGAAGCAGAATCTAAAGGTATGTACTGCCGTGCTTATCTCAGCGCATGTGCTAAATCGCCGATGTCAAAGCTTCTTGAACTTGTCACAGCTGCCCGTCTTGATCTGGATTCTGTTACAGTATCACAGAAAATTGGTCGCCAGAAGTACAACGTTATCTTCAAGGCAGCGACCTGCTCTTGCGAACCCAGCAATGCAGCAGTGAACCCTGCCCACTGTGCTTGGCTAGGAAAGGGATCGTCTATCGCATCGCGGGCGTTCTTCTTTCGCCTAAACTTGCAGGGCGTTTCCTTGCATAGAATGAGTGGGGTGGCACGATCCAATCCTCCCATTCTAACTGTCGGTTCCACCTCGCTCGACGCTACGCTATCAGATTGGCCGTCAATACTGTCTGCCGATCCTTCTCCTTGCAGCGATGCCAATCTACCATCCGTGTTCCTTGAGGTCCAGGTTGCTTCTGTGTCATTCGCAGACCGGCATGACATGTTGCTCAATCTAATCTCGGAGCTCAACTCTTCCAAGAATGTGCCCAACGGAGAGTCGGAGTCCCTGTTGCCAAATGTCATCTCGCCGATTCCCCGGATTACTGTGAGCGCGAGGGTAGGACGTATTTCTGCACGCGTTACATGTACCGACGTTCCTGGAGTCGAGGAGCCATACTCAGTGGAACTGGAAACTGAAGGGATGGTTTTCACTTCCTCCGCAAACTTCCGTATAGGAGTAACTTTGACTCAACATCTCACGCTTGACGGAAACCTCCCTTTCTGCATGACATGCCCCTTCACCTTCTTTTTGCACCCGCTCTTCTTGCGACTACGCACCCATTTTTCAAACACAGCTACCCGGCGCATGTCTAGGTGGGGTTCGGAATGCACGAGCAGTGAGACCTTGTTCTCCATGGAGGCTGTGGAGGCCAAGGGAATGTTAACGGGACTCGGAGACGCAAATGATGACGAACAATCTGTGTGCGCCACATTGAACACTCGCACTATATTTGTCGATCTTCACTGTTGCACGGAGGCTGGGATGGTGGAGCTATGGCACCCTGAAAGGCTCAGAGTTCTAAGTGTGTTGCTGTCACTCCTTTCTGCCCGTTGGCCTTCCTCAAAGGCAAGACCCTCCCGCACCTCATCAACATCACCTTCGGGTTGTGCTCTCTCGTTTTCTGTTGCGCGATTCGTGTTGTTTGTTACGGGCTCTGACATCAATCCCGACGCAGACAAGGATATCACGCGCGGAATCGCATTCAGTACAGGTTTTTCACTGCGGTATTGTTCCATCAACGCGGAGCAGAGGCACGCTCTTCCACCTTCTCAGCAATACTCCCAAAACCGGGCGAAATTGTCCCTTCCCGCCGATAAACTCGGCGATGCTGCCCTTTTGGAGAGGGTTTCCGAGACTCCTGGGACAAATGTGATCGCTGGAAAACTCATCCTCTGGAACACGACAGTGCGCGCCGCGGCCGCAGACCATTTCTCAATGGATGACCCGCACGTTACAGAGAGAGATAGTCCCCTCCTGGATACTAAACAGCTCCTGTCAATCAAAGGTATCAACGTGGACGCTAAATTTACTGCGAAACCCCCCATGAATCCCGCAGGAGCTGCATGTGATGTGACATTTAGTGTGGACGACGCACTGACACACTTCGAACTTGGCCTAGTATACTCAACTCTCCTTGCATTGCGGACGGTTCAAACCCTTCAGCAATGTGCAACCTCATCGAGGGTCCCAGAATCTCTGCCATATTCTGCACACTCCACTATACTGAACGTCCACGGCACAGTCAAAGCTATTCGAATGCGTTTCCGGTTCATGGACGAGTCGGCGGTCGCACGGGTTAATTATCTGAATGTAACGCTCACTCCTCAAGACGCTCGCTGTTCTATCAATTCATTGCTCGTATGGGTCCCAGTCAACCAACGACAGTCGGTCGCCAAAGGACCAATACCAGGAGAAACTTGGGAGGAGCTTGGCCGTTTACACAGATGCACTTTGTCGCTTTCTCCATCCTTGAGGGGCCCGATTCTGGTCGACAGCGATAGCTTCCGCTTCCGCATCCCTCCCGGCTATGTTTTCGCTGAACTTCAGCTTGCTACAGTGGTCACCATCAAGGCAATTAAACATCTAGTCCACGTAGTCCAAAACGCTAAATTCGCTCCTATCCCTGCTCCAGAGGCCGAGTCCGCAAAACTCGTGCCCGATCTTACCTTCAGTTGTCGAATGTTCTGCTTCGAGGCTGCGGATGATCCCTTTGAGAGTCAGTTGGGGTTTAATTTCAGGGTTGGCCTCGCTGCAGCAAGAGCTAGGCTTCACCGGGAAGAAGCTTTCGACGCAAAGGCGATGGCGGTCATTTTGGGAAATGCAGCAGCAACGGATACCTCAGTCGTGAACACAGACTATCAGTTTGGCAGAGAGCATTCAGTCTCCATCCAAGATGCTCGTCACCGTTTGAATCTCGCACACAGTCTAGATTGGATAACAAGGCTCCGCCAGCACATTCAAGAACGAACGGCCCAAGAGGAATTAGTTCATCGCGAACTTCATGGTGCAATACCCCTAAAACGTCCCACGAATGCCCCGGATCTCGTCCAGCCTGCCAAAACTTTGCGTATTCCTCCACTACTTCGCATTATTCTATCCGGATTTCATCTACACCTTCAACGTCCCACCTTTCCTCCTGAACACTTGACCTCCTTTCTGCACGAACAAGGGAGTGGACTTCCTCAGGAGACATGTTTTTCCTTGCTGATCCCCATGCACCTCAATATATCCCTCATGGCCCTTCAGATTTCACTCCGTGATTATCCCTTGCCGCTGCTTTATATTCCTTCCAGGTCTGGTGATGGCGTATCTCCCACACTTGTTTTTGATTCTAATCTTGTCATCGCCGAGGAAATGGGTCCCCCCCAGTCGGTTGATTGGATCCCTTGCCCCGTGGTTAGTTTCGAAGACGGTTTCGCTCACAGCCACCCTCTCGTAGTGCGCATCCCAAAGACCCTCATGCCGGTGAAGACATATGCTCGGCCACTTGTATCAGTCCTGACGGATCAGACAACCGCGTTCGCTTGGGGCGTTAGCTACAGTCCAGCGATTCAAGATGTTGTTAGGGTTTTAGATAGCTTGACTCCTGGGGCCCGAGATCCATCTCCACATATAGGCTTCTGGGACAAGGTAAGAATGCCCATTGTCGTAGGATGGCCTGACTTACGGTTCCTCAGTTGAGGTTGATTTTCCATTGGACAATCGAGGTTTCGTTCAAAGAAGAAGTCCGTCTCTACATCAAAGGTAGGAACGGTCAAAATATTTGCTCGCAAGTATTTACACTTTGTTAGGCAATCGCGATCCGTATATCTTGGACAACGATGGTGCCGGTTTTGCCCTTTGTTGGCAAGGTGAACCACAGATCAATATCGGCTCTCGAAACAAGGATCGAGAGCTCGTGCAGGTCACCAGCGACTCTATGTCCATAATTATACCCAAGTGAGTCAGTACTGTAATATGTCTGATATGAATTTCACTTTTTCATTAGGTTCGAGTCAGTGACTGGTTCTGGAGGCATTCATGCACAGGGACGCGTTGTTGCACGAAATGATTGGGTTAAGTTGTGCGCTAACCTGTGCTCTGGCGTTCGTTTTGGCGTAGGGGCTATGTTTGAACGCACGTGCAGTAGGATGGAATGCAGCAGGTGCACAGGCTCTCCCTTTGACCGTAACTGTCGGTTTTTCCATTTCCGGCCACATCATACTGTGCAGCTGGTGGAAGTGAACTCTTCTGAGCCTCATGTGGGTTTCTTTCTACAAATTTCACATACTGGTCTAACGAGCGCAGGTCGATCACGATTCTTATCGTGGTTTCCGGTCAAACTTCATCCATCTGTCGATTTCAATAACTTCGGCTCTCCGACAAGGATCGACCGACTTTGATCCCCAACCCAGTAGCTTTCACCTCACCCCGAAGGCCTTTGCCAGTTTCTGGTCATGGTGGGGACTATTCGACAACGGGCTATCCTTACCAATTAGACAGGGTTCCCTTTACCCCCGGAGGACACTATCGCCAAAGTTTGCACGCCACGTAGCAACACTCAAATATCGAATTTCAGTACCAGAGTTGTTCATAACGCATGTGTACATCGATGACAGCAGAGAGTCATGGGAGGATGGGACCTCAACCACCGTAGGCCTGAAGGCGAAGGTCAGCCACTTCCAAGCCGACATGCACCAAAGGGACCAGGAAACGGTCGCGCCGGGCAAAGTTCCTGACAGTATCCAGGTCGTGCGACATAGGCCATTCTACGCCGCTGAAGTCGTTCTTAAGGACGTGGACCTTCGTGCTATGTTGGCTGTTTTCCCGGAGCCTCTCAAGCAGTCAGTACCACTGTCTACCAACCCTAACAACAGAAATAAGAACCAGGCTTCCTCAAGTTCGGGGATTCCTCCGTCATGGCTCGATAGTGATGACTGGGTCGAAACGGACTGGTCGCCTGCGCACAATCTTCCAGAAATCCAATTACTCCCTGTACTTTCCTGCCCCAAGGTCACCTATCTCAAGAAGAACTCGCGTGTCACCGAGATCCAAGTGGAAAACAGTAAATTCGGCGATGAGGATACTCATACATGTTTGCTTGGGAGTGAACCCTGTAAGATTTTGTCACCTTTCAATATCAATCCAACGCTGATTTCTCTCTTTTAAAAAAAATCTTGCTCTAGCTGTCCCACAAGTAGAAATCTCCCTTGCAGAACAGCGGATTGTAGCGTTGCAACATGTGGCTGAGGAGGAAGCAAAGTCACCACGACTTGTCCAGGTGCGCTTTAATAATTAATAATGGAGAGAACAAAAGGTGTATTAACACATGTTTCAGAGGCAATATCCCTTGGATAAAATGGTCACCCTTCTCCGAAACTATGTTGACCATTTAAAAGCAGTAGACCAGTGCCCGGAGGGTGTACGCAAGAGTAATGTCGAGAGTTATTATATGCCAGCTGAAATGGTCTCCGCCAATGAGTGGGCTGATTTTGAGAACGTCTATCAGGTGCATTCCCCAAACCTTTTTATGTCCAATGCTGTCCGCGATGTAAGTCGTTCTTTCCTCATTCAGGCGTGCGAGGCCTTATCATCTCAACAGGTTTTGATGCGGTACTACAACTGCTCCAAAGCCCGTCGTGGGTATGAGTACCATATGGCAACTCGGTAGGTGATCGCAGTTGCATATCTTCTCTGTTCTGATCATGACCGGTAGTGCCGTCAAATTTATCCGAGATCAAGCCGAAGCTATGCTACTTCAGGCAGCTGATCGCCCGGAGAGATCGAAGGCTTCGACTGGTGCAGCACAAGCGGCCGCCTCTGCCTTGCGCAGAATGCTGACCGGAGGACGAGGTAGCACGTCACTGGACATCCAAACGGCTGTTGCCTCTGATCCAGCCGACGTCAAGCCTTTAGAGGGATGGGAAGAAGGTGTTGTTCTTCGTAAGAGGCACTTCTGCCTCCTGCTGAAGCCTCAAATCATCTTGCGGAGCACTGATCCGTCACCCAACGTTGACACGGAATCGGTCGTGATCCTTGCCGCAGTGCAAGCAAAGTTGCAAGTGTTCAAGATAATGGATGCGTCCAATTTGGAGGATCCTATCAGTGGCCATATCATGCATAGGTACAACATTTTCTTATGAAAAAGGCTCGGCTTATCCTCAATTTTCGAAAGAAACTATATATCATTAGATGGTCTTCAGACCTTCTGCCCAGCTGACTCCGATCCATACGACAGTGGCTCAGTTCCTCTGGAGGTGTTACTTGATTACCGTTGCGAGAGCGACTCCTTCGACCGTATCGTTCCTCAAACCAACGCTAACTGCTTATACGATCGGTTTAATCGACTCAGACTTCGCAACAACGTCGCTTCTGCGGCTCATCCAAAGTCGGAGCGCCCACACAGAGGAAGGCAGGCACATCTGCAGAATGACACTGTTGAGTACTCACCGTAGCTGTGTTACATATTTCTAACTTTTTGCAAACCAGGACTTGGTGCAAGTTCATGTTCCGCGCTTCACGGTATCAGCAAACGATCGACATTTCCAGTTTATCTCCAACATCATCACGCATCTGGTCCTGTTTTCAGATGTCGCACATAAAGCACGGCTGGAAAAGCTGGAAACGCTGCTCTTCGCATATGACTTCACGGATTTGAGGTCTGCTGCCAGTGTCATCTCCAATCTTCAGAGTCGGCTCAGGAGCATGCTCGAGACACATGACGACGTCAGTCGCCAAATGCAGGATAACCGTCCCCAGACAAAGTTGCAGATTCTCAAGCTCAAGGCTCACATCTTCCTACTAGTGGAAGAGCTTAACCTGATTTTCGATGCGATCCGGTTGGCTCAGAGCAGGACTGATGGTCATTCAGACCATAAATCTGCTCTTCTTCTACAAGCCTCTTCATCGGAAATCTGTTGGAGGATGCTAGACGACAATCGGGATCTACTCGCGAAACTTGCTGTGCGCAATATAGACTTTTCGTGGCTGAGCAAACAGGATAGTTCCACGACCAACCGCTTGACGGTTGGTGACCTGCAGGCTTTCGATGGGTCACCAAGTGCAGTCTGGACAGAAATCGTCTCAAAATACGAGGAACCTTCTAATCACCCACTTTACAAGGTACTTTCCGTTCTTGAGCATTTTGAATGGCTCTCATTGTATGGGCAGAGAGATCTTTTTCTCGATGCTGATTGGACGGTGCTTGCACCTGTTGGCGGGATTGCAATTTATGAGAAGTTCCAACTCGACTTCCATCCGATCCGTCTACAGCTCGATGCACGTCTTGGTCAGCGTATTATGGAATATGTCTGGCCCGCTCGGCGCGGGAGGAATCAGACAGATACGCAGCACACGACTGCTGACCTGACTGAACCACATCGTCCTTCGGAACTTCCTCCGCCCAGATCTTCCCTGGAGTCCGCTCTGTTGTTGCAAAAACCGCGTGGATCATTGGATTCAAACAGGCTTGCGCCAAGTCTGAGGAAACTGGGATCATCTCGATCATGCACCGATTTGCGTAGCGCAGCTGCTGAATCCACGAAGACACCGGTCGAAGCTTCCCTTCCCCGGGCAGGGACACCAGATCCAAATGTCAACGAGGATTCCTGGAGTATCAAGAAGGCTAATCGAGAAGACCGACCTGGAAAAGATGACGCTGTTGAAATGAAGACACGTTCTTCTCAGAAAACCTTCATTCTAGTGAAAATCTCGAGGTCTGTGACATAACAATATGATACGATTTAGCTCAACTCTTGAACCAGCATCGAACTCCTGCTGAGCATAATGAAGGCAGAGTCCTTCGAGTGCCGTGATGCACGGATCCGTACTCATACATTGGAGTTCCGCAACCAGACTTGGAGTGTATGTGTTTTTCTCTATCTTACATGATTGCTTATCCATTCGTCGTAGTTTGAGGAACTAGTCGACCAATTCTTACCCAGCGATCTTACCTGGAGAGGCTGGGTCCGTATGGCCTTCCATCAACCACTTGTCCCAGTCCTCCCAGTCGCACGTGAACTCTTTTCCAAGACGAAGCTAATTCCATCCAAAAACGCTTCGCAAAGTGACTCCCGCCCCTCGACCAAGAAATTTATTCTTCGAGGGAAGAAAAACGCCGCCGACGCCACAATACGGGACAATGCACCACGAAAGTCGTCTTCAAGTGGGGATGCTCCCAGCACCCTCGTTCTCGGCAGCAGCTTTACCATGTCAACGCTCGCGGATGAACCAGAATTCGTGGAACTGAATCTGCCTGAACAAGGTCTTGGTGGAAAACGTCAACATGGTCGACAAAAACTGTTCGGTGTGTTCTCACGTGGAAAGAATGAGGCCCCCAGCATATCACTCCCGAGTGTGAGTTCTTTTTTTTTCTCTGCCCCACTTTGCCCTGACTCAGTTTCTCTAGCAGGGAGAACATCGCACGTCAGGAGATTCCTTAGCGATCATACGAGGCTCGACTGTGCATGATGAATTGAATAACGATCACTGATTAACTTATTAACGTTAGCACACTCATTGGACTCGTCTGACAGCATTCTGCATTTATCCCACACAGCTACACTAGTAACACATTGCATAAACTCCGTTCCATCTCTTTCACTTGAGGACAGTGTGTTCCATCGCAATCACCATCCTATGATCTTTAGATATTTATTGCCCACAATGGAGCTACAAATTCAATGTGGGTGACATTGATGTTCAACTGATGATGCTCTCCCTCGTCGTAGGTGTTTTTTTATGGGAAAATCCTCGGCGCAATTTCGTGCTCTTGATGTGGCAATTAGGTGAAGTTCTGGCTGCAATTTATTAGGCAGGAACCTCAATCTACGACACTTCCGAAGACTGTCATAACTGATATGCTTGCATTGACGTTAAGCTACACTATAACAATTAAGGATTGTTGAAATCCGACTACTATGCTCAAAACCACGTCAAGTTCCTGCCTCCCAAAGAGACACTTGGCGGGCCCGCGAAGCAGCATCCATCTGTACTGTCCTCCCGATGCTCTCACCGGACCGGACATGATATGATCGCAACACAACTACCCAAGGTAAAGTGCAAAGCCCCCGTAGCATGAGAAGGCCCTGATAAATTAACCACTTCATGGGCGCTGTTGAAGCGCAAAGATGGGATATTAAGCATTCGTACGAGCCCAGCGAGCAGCAGCGACCAGGTTAGCCAAAGAAGCTGCGAATAATATTCAGTATAGTTCAAGGCATGAATGAATGGAAAGGTGTACCTTCTGTCTCTTTCCAACCACGTGTCTTCAGACCGCAGTCTGGGTTGACGAACGTCAAATGATCGGGAATAATGGAGAGGGTTGTCTTGAGACGATCTATGATCTCTTGTTCGCTGGGCACACGTGGAGAGTGGATGTCGTAGACACCGGGACCAATCTGATTAGAGTAACCGTACTGCTTGAAAGTTTGCAGCAATTTCATGTCGCTCTTCGAGAACTCGATGGAAATGACATCAGCATCAAGACGCTGAATAGACGGGAAAATATCGCCGAAGTCGGAGTAGCAGAAGTGGGAATGAGTCTGAGTTTCATCACGGACACCAGCTGTAGCGAGCTTGAAGGTGTCAACAGCCCATTCCAGGTATCCATCCCAGTCAGCGGCACGAAGGGGCAACTAGGATATACGTCAGACGACTCGCGCGATTATCTTGTGAATCAACTTACGCCCTCACGGATGGCCGGCTCATCGACTTGAATAGCAGCAATACCAGCAGCCTCAAGATCAATAACTTCGTCACGAAGTGCCAATGCCAACTGCTGAGATTGCAGCTTGCGAGGCACGTCTTCGCGAGGGAATGACCAGTTCAAGATTGTGACGGGACCAGTAAGCATACCCTTCATGGGTTTCTGGGTGATGCTCTGTGCGTAACTGCTCCATTTCACGGTCATAGGTTTGGGGCGGCTGACATCGGAGACGACGATCGGGGGTCGGACATAGCTGCAAGGCGTCAATCAGGTCCAGTTGACAACGCAAGTCGAACTACTTACCGAGAGCCATAAGACTGGACCCATCCGTTCTGGGTAAAGACGAAACCGCTTAATTGTTCACCAAAGTACTGAACCATGTCGTTCCTCTCCGGTTCACCATGAACGAGCATGTCAAGCCCAACCTTCTCCTGGAAACGGACGACGAGTTCTATCTCCTTTTTGATGAACTCGTCATACTCAGCATCAGTGAGCTCGCCCTTGCCGAGCCTGGCACGAGCACTACGGATCTCCTTGGTTTGCTTTGGGAAATGGTGAGAAAGAGGTCATTCCAACTGCGGAAGATGAAATGCTCACAGGGAAAGAACCTATGGTGGTTGTGGGGAACTTGGGCAGTTTAAGCTTCTTGGCCTGAACCTCATTGCGGGTGGCGAATGGACTCTTGCGGTGATACATATCAGGCGTGATGGAGGCGACACGCTCGCGGACGGCGTCATCGGAGGTACGCTCGAATTCACGACGCCTACCAATGGAAACTATGTTCGCCACTAGAGCAGCTGCCACCTGTGGGTCTTGGGAACCAGAGAAGACGGCAGCGATGGTCGCGACTTCCGAAGCCTTTTCCAACGCGAAGGAGAACCAGTCCTTCTGTTGCGCGGTCAACTGCCCCTCGCTGGCCAAGGTTACAGGAGTGTGCAGAAGAGAAGACGATGTTGCAATGATGACGCGATCTTGTCCAAGAGTGGCAATGGCCTTCTGACCTTGCTGGATTGCGGTGGTCAAGTCAGTCTTCCATATGTTTCTCCCAGAAACGACACCAAGAGATAGAACAATTTGGGTAGATTTGATCGCTGCTAGGACACCATCGAGCTGTCCAGGTGCACGGGCCAGGTCGATGTGAAGACCAGCGACAGGTAGCTTGGCGATAAAGTTCAAGTTGGAATCCAAACGAGCGAAGTAGGTCGTCAGAATAATCTTGGGAGCGACCGGGACCAGTTCAGCATATGCGGTGGCATACTGCTTGTCAAGACCCGAAGCCTTGTCAAGAACAAGAATTGGCTCGTCAACCTGGACCGAGCTGACGCCAGCAGCCTTGAGCTCTGACAACAATTGTTTGTAGAGGGGCAAGATCTTAGGGAGTAAGGAGATAGGCTGGAAGTTAGCAGGTGCTTCCTTGGCAGCCTTCCCGAGGACGAGGTAAGAAATTGGTCCCAAAACCACTGGACGAGTATTGATTCCTAGTTCTTTGGCTTCGTTATACTCCTGAAGCGCTTTGTTATACAACAGCTTGAAGTCAGTCTCTTCAGAGAGCTCCGGGACAACATAGTGATAGTTAGAGTCGAACCTACAAGGCAGTGGTAAGTGAACGATAACAACAACGTGGTGTTAATGAGTTACTAACCACTTCTTCATTTCACAGGCGGGAACATCAACGCCATCGGCTTGACGTCCGCGACCCAGCGCGAAAAATACATTGAGATCAGACAGACCAAGTCCGACATAGCGCTTAGGGATAACATTGAAAGCTGCAGAATGATCCAAGACATGATCGTAGAGCGTGAAGTCTCCACTGACCAAGAATGAGCATGTACACCAACTAAGAAAACGAGTAACAGACCTGGGGATCAAGTCGACATTGCGTTCCTTGAGACTGTTCCAGCTAGTCTTTCGAACATCAGCAGCGGCCTTCTGGAGGTCAGCTGCTGAGATCTTGCCCGCCCAGTAAGCCTCAACGGCCTTTTTAACCTCGCGGTTTGCACCTGAGTAGGGTTGTGTTAATAGTGATTCAATGCTCATGTGTAGGATGCAGTACCAATGCGGGGGAAGCCAAGGACGCTGGACAACACCATCTTTGATAAGGGAAGGATGAAGAAGAAAAGAAAGAGTGAATTGTTCGGGAGAGATCGCGCAGCCGTGGTTTTGAAATGTTTGACGCGCCTGCCCTGAGTCGACGGTTATCTAACATAATCTAATCGGCGCTACCCGTTGTCTATAACGTACACAACGTCCCCATGTTCGTGTGAATGGTCTTAATGTTTCCCGCCGCAAATCCGCACTACACCCCCTTGCCTTCGCACCAGCTAATTACCGAGTGGTCCCACCGAAGGGGATACTTGAAAGCTGGATGCTTGATCATCAATTACTTGTGAAAATCCCTGACTACACCAATCCACGCTGAGTCTTATGTGCACTTCCTCGCCACTGTTTCACTCTTGATTTGAAACTGCCTAGCTGCATGCATATACCACGTCGTCACAAGGGATTATCTCGACTTTCCCAACGGCAGTGGGACCGTTTTCTTTTCTCATGTCCTCACAGTGATGTGACTGCGAATATGTCCAACACGGTGATGGTACTTCTCCGTATGGGACTCAAATCCCAAGCTGCGGGATCCTGGGGTTCGTCAGGCTGAAGATACCAATATTAAACATCATTGTTTGTTTTGAACGTGTGATGATTCTTGTCTCAAAGTGTAATCCCATCGTAATCAATTACCTTGGGATCGAACCAGAGACCTCCAGCGACTTGTATTAAGTTGATATTTCATTGAATTGTTGTTTTCTCTCATGTTGGGGTTCATATGCGGGTACCGTGCAGGGTCATTTAGTCCAAATCCTCTTGTGAAATTGGATAATCCTCTGACAGGCTGATGACGCTTGCACGGAAAGCGACTGGTAACCTGTACACCAAAAACTAAAATATCAGTGAGGGAACGATGATTACAGACTCGAAGAAGTAAATACTGGTGCAGTACTATCCAGCAGCAGTAGCCTCGGATATCCGAGTCAGGGGTAAAAAGACTTGACAGATCATATCACGAAATCTGTGTTGGGTTGTCTTGGAAATGCTAAAAGTACTCGTCGGAAGTGGCTTGATTAGTATGTTATCTCACAGCCACTGACTTAGGTGGCACTGCAGAACTCATGATACTGGATCAAATATTAGCCTAAAGTACTCGGGCGTGCACTGCAGCGGAAACGCCGAGGTAATATAATCAGACTCGGACAGCCGCACTGGAAGATAGAACATAACTTTACTAGACCAGGCACTGACGGACGACAGCATAGGAAACTGGTCTACAGCTTCGGTAAGTGCGGCCTGATACATAGGAATGAAACGACCTCACGATGAGCTCTCCAAGCAGTGGTAACTTGCGCCGCTAGCCTGAGTCTGCGAGAACTTGTCCGTTAATGAGCTCCATAATCGAGTCTTAACTGTTCCACATGAGTAAATCCGGAAACGGAAAACGCCACCATATCTTCAAGTTCTTGCCGGGTACTACCATCTATGACTAGCCCATTGGCATCAATGAGGTAAAACCTCGATAGACGGTTGACCTCACAGATGGGCTGGTCACCAGACCAGGTATTTGCATGTAGCATTTGATATACCGTGTCGAATCATCTGAGCAGGTACACGGACCGCCCAACCCGACATTGTACAGATATAGCCAACTTGTGACTAAAGTTCCTCCCTCTCTGTCCCTGCTTCCTCTCCTTCCGCTAATCGTCCAACATGTCGTCCTTGGATAATCCATCCTTCGTCCTCAAGAAGAGTCAGCATACCGAATTTGAGCCACGGCCAATCCCAGCAAGTGAGTTCGAGTCACTTCCACTGCCTAGAAACAGGTGTTAACACCAAGTCAGTCGGCGCTCACGATGTACTCGTGGAAGTGAAAAAAACCGGTGGGCCTCCAACTCCTGCTCAACCTCCACTGACCTGATATATGGCAACTTGAATCTGCAGGGATCTGTGGATCTGATGTAACATCACACTTTATCACCATCCTTGTGATCGCATCTCACTTTATCTAAGATCCACTACCTCGTGCACGGAAGAATCGGGGACTACGTACTCCCACCTGGATCTGACATGGTTCGTTGTCCCATAATGTACAATCAGGGTTTCTTTTGCTAAGTTCACTATCCTTGAGGTACTCGGCCACGAGTCGTCAGGAATCGTTTCCAGAGGTATCATCTTAATCATCAAACAGTAGTCACGGATGTTGATCATTGATTTTTCAAGCTGGATCTTCCGTAACCCACCTCAAAGCAGGTGACCGTGTTGCCATCGAACCTGGCGCTACATGCAAAACGTGTGATGCTTGCAAGGAGGGGAGATACCAGGTCACTATCCGTTTTGTGGCACGGATGCGGATGATTGATGCTCCTCATTCGCACAGTTATGTCCCGACGTCAAGTTTGCCGCCACTCCGCCCCACGATGGCACGCTCAGTCGCTATTATGCCGTTCCCTCAGATCTTGCTTACCCCCTACCCCCTCATCTTACCCTTGAAGATGGTGCAATGGTGAGAGTCCATGAACATGGATGGCTTTCGGTGACTCACCTCAACTACTCAAGATGGAGCCGTTGTCTGTCGCCATCCACGCAGTGTCGAAGCTTGGGGCCTTCAAGGCAAATCAATCAATAGTTGTCTTCGGCTGCGGTCCTGTTGGAATCCTCTGCATGGCTGTCGCAAAGGCCCTTGGAGCTTCCCGTATCATCGCAGTCGACATCATATCGGGTCGTCTTGAGTTTGCGAAATCCTATGCTGCTACAGACGTATACCAGCCTCCCCCGCTGGAACAAGACGAAAGCCGAATTGCATACTCTAAGCGCTCAGCAGCGGCGCTGAGGCAACAACTCGGAATCGCAGAGCGCGGTCCTACTGCTATCGATCTTGTCGTCGACGCGTCCGGCGCTGAGGTTTCTATTCAGACTGGTATCCGCATCGTGAAAACTGGAGGGACTTACGTGCAGGTGAGTTCCGGAGTGTGGAACTATTCGATTGTAATTTTATTCATGGTTCATTTCCCCAAGGTCGGTATGGGCCCATCCGACATCACCATTGACATGAGTGCCGTGCTCGTGAAAGAGCTGGTTATGAAAGGGTCTTTCCGCTATGGCGTTCGTTCATCTTGTACCTTTTTTTTTCTGAAAACTGATCGACTGTAGCCTGGAGATTATCCGTTGGCTATCGCTCTAGTTGCTCAAGGCAAGGTAGACTTAAAACCTCTGGTTTCTCATCGGTCAGTTTCTGCGCGATTCCTCTGTCCCGCGTTAACAATACTCCATACTATCAGCTTCCCGTTCGAGCAATCTCCTCTCGCATTCCAAACCACCCGTAATGGAAAGAGTGAGGATGGCAAGGGCGTCATCAAGGCCATCATCTCTGGTCCTGATGTTGATGTTAACGATGTGTGAATTTGTGTTACTCGCTCTCTGAAGCATTGTTGTACATAGCGCTCGTTCTGCTTTTGCTGCTTGTTTAATTGAATCAGAACACGCGCTGAAATTATTCCGTGGTCTACTTGCACGGGTTGAAATTACGGAACTGCCAATGTAAACCCAAGCTTGAGTTCCGATTTGTGGTCTTTACTTGAGCTAAACCAACCGGCAGATTCAGCTGATTCAGAGTGTTCAACTTTAAATTTATCACGGCATCAACGCCTCCTGTCCTGAGCTCTCGGACTCGTGTCGATTTCACTCTGTGATAATGACCTTCAGGCCAAGAAACGCGTACTATTTACGCATATCTACGAATATTGTTCTCCCACTATTTGTCAGTGATTCTTTTTGTGTCAAGTTGCAGATCAGCCTGACGAATGTATTGCCCAGCTTTACCTTGACGAACGACACATTGATTGGATGTCGGACGTAGTCCTACAACATGTACTTGCGGACTTGAGGCCACTGTGCGTTAACATATGTTACTAATACCACGCGACTCCGAATCAGTGGTTGATCGACTCTCGCAGAATCATCCCAAAGCTTCAAGCAGAAAAGGACGTTCACTTTGGTCCAGGAGCTGCGCCTGGTAATAAACGAGGGTCCGTAGAAGTCCACCGTGGAGGTCCGCATTCACTTCGTTGGCTTGGCTGTTTGCTCACCCGTGCAGTTGCATCATAGGAACCTACCAGTTTGCTTATTTCTTCCGCAAGACCGAGCCTCACATGGTTCTCTTCAAGGTAGATAAACGTGTCTATCCAACAACCACCAAAACTTAATGAGATCTTTAGTCTAGGCATTTTGTCACCGCGCCCGTTCCGCCGCATGTAGCTCCCAAGCCTGCCTCTCCGCGACTTGCAGATCGGAATTCACAAAAGAAAAGATTAAGAACCCACGTGTCTGTTAAGCAGAGCAAACGCAAACGTGTCAAGACTAATAAACGAAAGGGCAGAATTTCCCAAAGCCATCATGATGAGGATGAATGGTCCGCTGAGGATAGTGAATGTGAAGACAACATGGATGACGCTGATCCCATCGGAAGAGAGCCTCGCCCGGTGCGGGGGCGACGTCCCGTCGTCGCTGATGCATATCAGGAAGACGATGACGACGATGTAGAAGATGTGGGTCAAGATATCGCTATGAGCTCCCCGCCTTCTGAAACGGATGGTGGGTCTTCCGTGGGTCCCGGTGTGTAAGTCGAACTATTTTTCGCACAAGATCTAGTGGCTGAGAAGTTGACCAAATCAAGTCCTGTCGACGATGATGGAGATGCCGTTGGGTGGGACGAGAATGACCAACCAAGTCTCTCACCTGGTACGGCGGATATCGAACTTGTTGTCGAGGAAGAAGAAGAGAAACCAAAGCCCCTTCTTAAGCTCAAATACCAATCTTTCCCTATAACCGGTCATTGTCTCTGTGTAGTCGTCGAACCGTGGCCACCTCTACGTGCAGAAACTAGGCTGCAGTCCGTGGGTGTCAGAACGTCAACTCAGCGTGGAAGCTTGGGGCCGTCGTTTCTTCCGTCCAATGAATCTATTATAGCAGGACAGAGAGCGAAAACGCCGTTGTTTTTCCCGGAATACGACAGGGTATCGAGTGAAGCACCCTTTGCAAGGGAAAGGACTCTTCCTCCCGTGCCTCTCTTCCATGATGCAGTGTCAGGAATCGAAGATGATGGTTATAGCGACGATGACCTCATGATCTTCAGTCAAACGCTCAATGCAGCGGGCCACATGCATGCTCTCACAGCTGACGATGATGACGATATGGATGGAGCGGTATTGTTTGGAGATGCGGATGAAGTAAGGGAATTGTTCTAGAGTAATACTGACCGATAAAAATATCTATCGTGTGTGTTAAGCGCGTCCAATCTCTCTTAATATCTCGATTTTACGAGATTCTGCTACTTGTCGGAATCCCGCACTCGTCATGTCAAAGCTACCATGCCCTCCAGACAATGCGCGCAACCGCGTCGAATAATCCAGCATTCGGCTCAGCGGAGCAATGGCGTAGATTGTTTGTTTTGCTCGTGGCAGAGTCGATACGGATGAAGATACCCTGAGAGAAGTTGACGAAGGTGAAAGTACCTCGGGAGGCATATACAGCCCATCCAAAGGATACGGATCCCCATCCTCATCAACCGCTGCTGACGAACTGGCAAGGTCAAGGATTTCACCCCCATTCTCTGTGATGTCTTTGACAACATTGCCGAGGGTATCTACGTGGACAGAAACTTTGAGGTTGATATAAGGTTCGAGGATGGGACCTATTCCCGCCTCTCTAAGCTTAGAGCGCAATATGTATGAGCTTGCACCAGCGAGGATGGACGACGGCGCGAAAGGTGGAAAAATGTATTGCGTTATCTGGACCTTGACATGCGATAGAGGGAGAGACGTGTGGGGGGAACTGGAGAGAGCACTGGAAATGCCGCGAGCGAGGTTCGCTAATGGATCAAGTTGGCTTGGATACGAATCAGGGGCCTTGAGCGGCCGGCCCTGGACATCCAACACGAGATTGCCGTCGAATGCTGGATCGCCTTGTTCATCCTCTCCAAGCGGTGCTACTGATAGCGCAATCTTGACCGACGTTACTTTCCCGGCGATCTCTGTTGACCACCCTTCCAGCCGCGCGGAGATATTGGAATTCGTTGATTCTCGGTAGCTGACCTGTCGATTACCAAACTCGAATTTAGCGCCCCACTCATCCCTCAGCCGACCTTCGATAATCTCCAGATGCAAGGCGCCGAGGCCATGGACAAGGATTTGGCCCTCCTGGTTGTCCGTGCGGACTGAAGGATCCGTACGGATTAACGAACGGATGGCTTCTTGGACCGGATCGAGGTCAGAGTGGGAATTAGGTATGACTGAGACCGACATAACGGCAGGAGGTGGCGTGACTCCTCGAAGTGACAATCGAGAGGAATCAGATGTTCCGAGCTCACGCGAATCCACGAGGGTGTCCCCAGTGCGAGTGTGCTTGAGGCCGAGAACGACTCCGACGGAACCATATGGAAGATAATCTACTTCCTCCGCTTCCGAAGCATACAGCAGGAGAAGTTTTGAAATATGCTCTTTCTGACCCGTATTGACGTTATATATAGCTTTCTGGCGTTTGAGAGTCCCTAGGTGATAAGGACATTGGAAAAGAACCCCGTAGTTAGTCACACACGCACCTGAGTACACTCGTACAAATGTCATCCATCCCTTTCGTTTGTCCCAAACGACCTTCCAAGCCAACAAACGCACCGGGGCATC
This sequence comes from Boletus sp. MG55, assembly GCA_003313885.1. Taxonomy (NCBI): domain Eukaryota; kingdom Fungi; phylum Basidiomycota; class Agaricomycetes; order Boletales; family Boletaceae; genus Boletus; species Boletus sp. MG55. Next base: position 9,810 of record QGOI01015966.1, on the reverse strand, counting down.
TGAAGATTCAACTTGCAAGCGTACGTCGAGAGGGCTCGCGAGTAAATGTCCAACGTAATCCATGATCAACTCCGTACCAATACTTTTGACGGCAGAACCACACAACACAGGGAGAACTTGGTTTGCGATGGTCGCCTTTCGCAAGTGAGGCATTATTTCCGTAGAGTGTACTTGTAGATAAGAGTATGGGTCTGATGGGAAATCAAGGAGGCGACCCATGAGATCTTCGGAGAACATCGCAAGGTTTTCCAGGAGCGCTGTTCGAGCGGGTACCAGGTGTGGAATGATGGGATGGTCGGTCGGGAAAATCTCCGCAAGTTCTGAGGTATCTTTGACTAGCGGGAGAGGATGACAAGTGTGACTTCCACCTTCTGTCCACCTCCAGAGCTCCCATTTTACAAGGTCCACCAAGCCTTCGATACCTGGTTCCGCTCGAGAGTAATTTTGAGGGTTCATGGACGCCAAAGGGAGTGTAATTGTTAAAGGGTTCGCATGTAATTTGTGGGACAAGAGGGATAACAATGAGGATCTAAATGACGCTCCTGGTCGGTCAAGCTTGTTCACGAACAGCATGCGAGTGGCTACATTGTACCTGAAAATAGTGAATATGGGTGTCGATATCAAACAAATCTATAAAAATACGCACTTGGATAGCTGCCTCCATACACCCTTCGTCTGCGCTTCGACGCCCTCGACTGAATCTATTAACACAACAGCACCATCGACCACACGGCTAGCGCTCTCGACCTCCATACCAAAGTCGGCGTGGCCCGGAGTATCGATAAGATTAAGATTCCAGTTCTTCCATTTGACTGGTATGCTTGCAGACTGTATAGTTATGCCTCTCTCCCTCTCGGCAGGCAGGAAGTCTGTAATGGTACTTCCGCTGTCGACGGAGCCAGGGGATGGAATGTAGGATGACTTGTGTAGAATGGATTCCGTTAACGTCGTTTTACCGGAGTCTGCGCGATCGGGCGTCAGACGCGACCTCTACGACGCAATTCGCTCATACGAACCAATGTGAGCTACAAGTGCCATGTTCCTGATATCGGAAGTCTCATCTCGAGCCGCGGATGCAAAGAAGCGTAGTACGGGTAAGGCGAAGCTAGCACGGGTGTTACATCTCCGGGGGAACTGCCGACGTAGCATGGCCCTACTGGGGCTTAGCTTGAAGAAAACAAAGGATCGTTTCTTTTAGCTTGGCCCCAATAGAGGCAAACAGCCCTAGACGCGGCTGCTAGCTGCAAGCACACAACTAGTTGGAGTTTGTCTCGGATCTCTAGAACTATCATGGAAGACATCCAAGCAGATGTCTTCGAACGACGTATACAGGAACGCAGAAACGTGAAACATCCGCTGGTGACAATTCCCGCAAATATAGAGCCACACGGCAACATTCCGAATACCCCACTCGCAGCGTCCACGATATCATTCCTGCTTGGAACATCCTTTGCCCTAGGATTTTCTCTTTTCCTACAAGGAGGCCTCCCATCTCCATGGTGGGCCACATATCAGCTCGGTTTCTTTGTTACGGCGTGGTCAGCCTTCCACTGGGGCGAGTTTGCAGTCACTGCTGGTTGGAATCTAGAAAAGTGTAGCGTGGACTGTGAGCGCGTCATTGTCAATTCTTTGCATCACTTGGCTCCATGACTAACTTCTCTTCAGCGTTCTTGCTTGAAAATGGTGCAATGTATCATGTCGCAAATGGCACTGCGCTCATAGAATACCTTGTTACCCTGTCCTTCATTCCCTCATCAAAGTCATTTTCATACGTTTCTACTATTGGTGCGTCACTCATGCAACGACTTGTCGCGTTCTCCTGAGTAAGCGCGATAGGTGTCCTTCTGGTATTTATTGGACAGGCGCTGAGGACAACTGCAATGATGCATGCATCCACTAATTTCTCGCATTCAGTCGCATTCCGTAAACGGGAGAACCATCAACTAGTGACTGACGGAGTATATGCGTAGGTCAACATTTTGACATTAAAGCCAGCTAATTTCGACCCAATATTGCACCAGGTGGTTCCGTCACCCTTCCTATGCCGGTTTCTTCTACTGGGCTTTAGGCACGCAAATGGTGTTGCAAAATCCTGTCAGCTTCATCGGTTTCGCCATAATTCTTTGGAGGTTCTTTTACCGACGCACACGAGGTCCGTCACCCGCTTCGTCCATTCCGTTCGCTGATCATCTGGCACAGTTGAGGAGAAGACTCTGGTGCAATTCTTCGGTAACGACTATGAAACTTATCGTCGTCGCGTCGGCACATGGATCCCATTCATTCCATGAACTTTCCACAGAGCGGTTGGCTTGTATCATGCAGATGGACACATAATAATGAAATAGCATGGCATGCGTGATCATACAGAGCTGTTGGAAATTACCGCATACTGAGCATCGCTTTTGAGTATATGATGTCCAACCCGTCCAGTTTCAACACCTAGTCCGTGATCACCGTCGTCCGGTCTGAAACATAGACACCATCAAGGAATTTACGGATATCCTTGTTCCGCACTCTGCAGCTACCTTGGATCGTTGCGGCTGGGTAACCCGTCAGTCGCTGTGGTTCATCCGTTTTGGCTACTGAAATACCTGATTGCGAGACATTTTCGACGTCATTGCCCTCGAGGATAAGCTCATCCTTTTGTGCTTTTGACTCTGATACTGTCACGCCGTCCAACATATTGACGTGCCGAACAGCCTGTCGAGAATCAACTTACATTTCCCAAAGCACTTCTCGTGAAACATACCTTCTCCCCTAGGAAGTTTACAATTTCCAGCTTTCGCCCATTATCTTGAATGATGGTGTTGATGGGAAAGTGAGCATAGACAGCACGCATTTTGTAGAGGAAGCCCTGATTGTCGCGTCAGCGTTTTATTCAGTGCAAAGTCGGATGTGGCATGCCTTCGTCACCCCGATGATCATATTGTTGATCAGACTTCTGATAGTATTTAGACAGGCAACGTGCTTGCGTCCCCCTTGCCAGACAGCCAGGACAACTCTGGACTTGTCCTTGCCGGCTTTAACTACTCGGATATCCATGTCGACATGACGAACGTTCTTCGTGAGCGAGCCCCGTGGGCCGGTCACCTTGATAACCCGAGACTTGATCTCGACGGTGACGCCAACGGGAACATCGAGTACTTCAGTCTTGAGGACGTCGCGCATCTGAGATACAAGACAGTTAGCAACAAGTTATCCTCAGGTGGCCGATAGAATCCGCCGATTTCACGATGCATGGCTGCATGAAATAAGATCCATGACACAGGACGCACTAGAAGATTGACTAGATCATCGTTGAAACCAACTTACTATGTGGTTGCTGTTGTTCTCGAGGGCGTTGAGCTTGGTACGCTATACCACGCACAGCGAGGAGGCTAACCGGCTATTCGCGGTCGGAGATTGAAACACAATAAGACGGCGATTCTCAAGCAAGCGCAGTGGCATCTGCTTCTTTACCTTCACCCACCATCACCGTTTCATTGGGAGCTCCGGCCATCGTCACTTTTAAGTGAAATATTAAATTCAGAGTCTTCTCGCTTGGCGGTTCTAGGTGAAACTCGTGTAACATTGGCAATAGCTTGCGGCGTCATAAGCTTGAAGTGACATGTCGATGTACTCTCAGCCCTCCGCCTATGGGCAGGTCACTTATCCAGCACCAAGCTATCAGTCTGCCCTGGCAGCATATTCCTACCAGCAGCCACCACTACCTGCCCCTCCAGTATATCATGTGGATCCCAACTCATTCCGACGTGATTTTGCTGCCCGTCTGGCAGAGCTTACCATTAACTCCAGGCCAATAATCCAGACGCTATCTATGTTCGCTCAAGAATACTCAAGATGGGCCGACGCGGTCGCACAGTGCGTTGACTCGCACATTAGAAGGGTGAGCATCTCGTCCATTACAATGAAATATCACTTGATCACAGCGGATGGGATGGGCGAGCGTCTTTTCGCTTGACAAAGTCGTCTGTTGCTTGCAAACTATGTATATAGACCTCTTTCATGTAGTCTGAGCAAAGATAACCTCTCATCGCCCCAATCGAGGGCACCGCTGTTGACAGCGGTATGAAGAGGACGAGTCCATGAGAACGAGTCGCTTCCTGCTGTAGAGCACGCCGTTTTGCCTGTTTTTGCTCTTTTCCACCCTCCGCAGCCATGTAGCTGACTCATCTTTCCATTTTTGGATTGCTCCTTATCAGGTACCGCCTTGGATGAAGCTGCCTGCTTTCTACCTGCTCGATGCCATTTCCAAGAATGTCTTTGATCCGTACGCGCGCCATTTTGCGCCGTTCGTTATACCACTCTTCCTGGACACTTACCAGCAGGTGGACCAGGCAACTCGCAGTAAGATGGAGGAAATGCTCCTTACCTGGAGAACTGGTGCACCGAGCGGTAAGGAACTCTTTGGTGTCATAACTCAACTCGCAATCGAACGGGGTGTTTGGGGTGGCGACTCTACCTCGTCTTTGGACGTGAGTATTTCTATCTCTCAATCTACCGCTGCTGAACTATCGTGGTTTGTTTCCTTAGGGACATGTATCCGGCCAAGTCTCCAAGGTTCAAGTCCTCAGCGAGCTCGAATTTACATTAGGTCAGAAGGAGAGAGTTCTTCAAGCCAATCCCTGGGACGTTACAACACAGAAACATGTTGAAGTCTTGCAACAGGTGAGAGATTGTAGATCGATCATCTATTGTATCTTATTGTATGTACGAACACAGTTGCGGAAATTGGTAGAAGCCGGTGTCTCTCAGGACGAACTTCGACAGATTCTCAGTCAGTTGCGGTCACTAACGCGTGCATCACAAGCACAGGCACCACCCCAAGCACTGACAGCCTCGCCCCCACCTTCATCATATCCTCCTTCAACGTCCGCATATTCGTATTCGCAGCAGGCTAGCTACACGCGCCAGTTCCAATCGACTTATCCGACTGTCCCTTCACCTCAGACCTCCAGTACTTATAATTATCAATCGGAACCAATGAAGGTGGAACCCGTGAACCTCTCCGCTCTTCTGTCATCTACACAGGGTAGTCCACCATCGACGGCTCCGGCGATGCCTCCGAGCAGCATAACGAACCTTTATAATGCCCTCTTGAAAGCAGGGGTCGTCTCCGCGGATAGTACGCCAGTTGGGGCTAGTTCAAATAATGATGAGGAACGGACGCCTCCCCCTTCCAACAGTCTTAGCCGTGACAACACTCGTGCTTACAGAAAATCTGTCCTTTCCGAGAAGATCAAACTTACCACCACGGACATCGTTAGGTGCGTTGTGCTCCACACTAGGCCTCACTGTTTGCTTGATATCTTGTCCAGAAAACGTCCCTTTGTCATGTCGTTTATCTACGATCGACTCCCCGCTCAGTGTAAGCAATGTGGCGTGCGATTCAGTGATGACGTTTCGGGAAAGAAAGCAATGGACGACCATCTAGACATGCACTTCAGACAGAACAGAAAAGTTAATCAGAACCAGGGTCGTGGACATAGCAGGAGCTGGTTCGTTAGTCTTGAGGTATGGTAACTTTTCGTACTTGCGGCTCAATTGGAAGCTGAATATTATTGCGTAGGATTGGCTTCATGAAGGAACATCAGATATAAAAGGAAAACGTCGAGCCGATGGCTCTACGTCCAGTTCTTTGAAGGCAGTAACAGCTGCCGAGGCTGCCCAGCGTGATGCCGAACTTCGTGCACAATTTGTTGTGGTTCCGCCGGGCGATGAGGCCAAGTCAATATCATGTCCAATATGTAAGGAAATCATGAAATCTGAGTTCTTGGAGGATGATGAAGAGTGGGTGTGGAGGAATGCCGTTAAGAGAGACGACAGGGTATGTGATCATGTCTTCTCCAGCCGCTTTCCGTTAGTAACTTGCGTATAGATTTACCACGCGACGTGTCATTCGGAAGCTATAACATCTACTCAGAGCCTCGCGGCGCGGTTGCGGGATGGTACAGGTCGTAGCCGCTCGCGAACACCAGAAGTGGTTGGTATTCGTCCGACATCTCCGAGGGGAAACCGTCAACGGACTTCATTAACACCTACGCCTGATGCAAAACGTGCTATGCTTAAGCGTAAGATCGTCAACGATGATCAGAGTTCTGACGTTTATCCCGCCCAGGAGGCGGACGGTACGCCTCCTATGAAGAAACTTGCTCTCTCCTCGTGAGAATGAGCTTCTGACATTTTTATTGGAGTAGTTTATTCATAAACATGGGTCGTTAAGGCACTTGTATCATTGCATCCTGCACACAGTAATACTATATCGATGCCGGATTTCTTATAAATTTTTGGAGAGACGTGAACCAGCCTAGTCTGGGTTTGAACACTCGTGCCTGACCAGGACATGAGGATGAGTCTGTAATACCTGGCATTGTTCAGCCTCATTGCTAACGTTTGCTAGGCTCCCTACTACTTACACCACCAGGCCGAGTGCCCCATAATGCGGTCTTCGAATGGCAACCTTCCGTTCATGTCTGATGGAGCGCCTAATATTTATGAAGGTAAGTAGCATTCCACCCACCGCGCAACTGATCTCTGTGGAGACACTATGTGCCACTGTAGCTACAAAGGCGACCCAGCTTGATGCTACGCTTCGATCGATCGACGAGATCACGAACATGGACGTTGAAATGCAGGTGTGTCCGCCAACCGAAGTCCTCATGTGTTGTTTATCTGAATAATTCACTGTTCGCCAAGGTGCCACTGACCGAACGATGGGCAATCATCGTACTCGATACCAACATACTACTAGACTTTCTTGACATCATACAAACATTTGTGGCCGAGGCTGAGCAGCAACGATTGCCTGTCTTGATTATTATTCCTGGGGCCGTGATACACGAACTCGATGTGTGCGTAGCACGAGCTATCTGGTACATTAAATAACAACTGACATGCAACTTCCGACAGCCAGAAGAACCGCGAGAGACTATCATGGTTTGCACGACGAGCGTCTACCTGGCTGCTGAAGAAAGTCAAGGAGAGGAGGAGCGTGAAGGGCCAAGCCCTGGATGAAACTTGCAAATCATCTGGAAACTGGAAAACGAAAGAACGAGGGGAAGTAGGTGCAATGTCAGAGGTCTACAGAAAACGTCCGTTGACACGGGTTCATAGGAGTTGGGAACAGAAAGAAGAAACGACGGATTGATTCTCGATTGTTGTCTATATTTTTTTCGGGTCCGACAGTGTCGCACGTTCCTGTGCAGTAAAGATAAATTACTGGCTGTGGAAGCCGAAAGTGTCGGTAGGTGGCAAGTCTCCGGAATGACCAAATTGGAATGACAAAGGTGGGCAGGAATCCCGACGTTATTTCCAGACGAAGGATCGTTCTGCAGTCGAGATATCGCCGTGTCAGTTTTTGGCCCCGAAGCGTCGATGCTGCGGTTTAGCGGGCATTTCCCAAGCTACCACGGCAACGTGATGCAGGACACCGTGGGTGTGAAAGGGGATGATGATGGGATGGACATTGACGACGACTCGGCGATGACTGAGCTTGTCCGCCCCAGTCATGCGCTTGATCTACTGCACCTGCAGGTGATCGAACACTTTGGCGAGTTGCTGCTGGAGCTGGTGGCCAAAGTTGCGGGCCCGGAAGCACAAAAGTTTGGGGCTGCGGAAATGACGTCGAGACATGCAGCGGCGTATACCCGAAAGCAGATGATGTTCTGGACAGCGTCTGATTCGCTGGAGTTTCTGAACACGAAGAAGCCTTGCCCACGATCGTCGCCACGGGTGGACGTGTTTCTGATGCGACCGTATGAGGGGAGGGGAGCACGGCGAGGACAGGACTGGTCGCGACGGGACTGGGAGGTTGCGCTGGGTGGGCTGGGTAAGATGGGTGATATGTGGGTGGACGGTGCGGGTATCAGGGCGTCTGTGTGTGCCGTGGAGGCGGAGATGGCGTGCGTGTTCGAATTGGCGATGCGACCGACGGGAGTGGGTGTGTACATATTGTCTTAGTAGCCGATTGGGTAATTTGCATTTCCTTGGTCTCACACTTCTCCTCGTCCGAGTTGTGCTCATGGCCAAGAGACGCACTCTCCACATCGCACTCGTCTTCCTCGCTCTCATCCTCCTCGGAACCGTCTTCGTTCTCTCCTCCGTATCCTACTACCTCGCCATCAATGCCGCAGCTTATCTCTCCGACCTCGACGTGCCCGTCCTCGACAATCGAACCCGCTGGAATGCAACCCAGCACGGAATGGTCGAGCGCATTCCTCGCATCCTGCATCAGACCTGGAAGTCCGAAACTCTTCCTCCAAAGTGGAAAAACGTTTCCGAATCCTGTCGTGACATGATGTCTGACTAGTACGTCTCACATGCTTTGCGCACGCGCCTTGTCTCATACGCGCCCCTCAGCGAATACATGTTGTGGACAGATGCCAGCTCGCGCGAGTTCATCGCAGAACATTACCCTTGGTTTCTCGACACCTTCGACAACTACGAATACGTCATCCAGCGTGCCGACGTGATTCGTTACTTTGTTCTGCACCATTACGGAGGTATCTATCTCGACCTTGACATTGGTTGCTTGCGACCTTTGGACCCGTTGTTGGTGTACCCCGTCATTCTCCCAAAAACCATCCCTGTCGGCGTCTCCAACGACCTCATTTTCGCACAAAAGGCGCACCCCTTTCTTGCACAGACCATTCACAACCTGGTCACATTCGATCACCACTGGTTCCTCAACTACCCCACCGTCATGTTTTCAACTGGGCCCATGTTTCTATCTGCTCAGTACAGCATCTACACCTCTTCTCACCCCATTGCTCCAGACGAACCTGGAGAAGTGCGCATTCTACCCAAGTCCCTCTATGGCAAGAACGCCAAGCCTGGGGAGACGCCACATTCATTCTTCTCCCACTTTTACGGCAGCAGTTGGCACGCCGATGACGCTCCGTTCATTAGTTTCCTCAGCCACTGGGGCAAACCATTGATGTGGCTCGGTCTGTTGGTCTTATTGTGGGGTATGTACCGTCTTGCGATGCCGAGCAACTCGAGGAAGTACAGTCTTCGAAGGATTGGTGGTTATGATGTACTGCTGCCGAGGTGGACTCAGCGCAATGGCCGTTGGCATATCGATATGCGTTGGTCCTTCCTTCCTCCGTCGGCCGCTTCAACACAACCCCCCTCTCCGTCAAGTTCGACACTTCCCCAATTTGAAGATCATCTCTCGCTTCTCCCACTTCCTTTTGACGTCCGCTCAGATTCTCCTGCCCCTTCTGAAATTTCATCCACCATCGACATCTTCCCCACTGCTACTCATCGTGGTTCATCCTCATTCCTGGATACTGCGCACCGCATCAGGGATCGTGCGGCTGCATTCTTTACAAACCAACGTGATAACGTGGGTTCATCGCGGTCTCCTGTTCGACACCGACGGCACCGGTCTCGATCTCGAGGTGTATTGTTTTTCCTTCCCGCAATTTTCACTCAGTCACAAGGCCCAGACCTTCCCCCACGCAGCCCACCACCACAACCCTGCCCTCTGCTTCCTCCTGAGAAGACTCGCCATCTTCCCGACGCCGGCCGGACGGGTGCTATGTCGGGGGAAGATCTACTGTTTCTTCAGGGAAGTTCACAATCAGCCCGAATGGAAAGTCGCATGGAAAGTCGCATATCATCATCACATAGCCTCATCGATCTCGGGACCGCAGCAGAGTCATAGTTTCCGTTACTGCAGGACATCGCTTGCTTCCCGGACCACCTACTTTACAATTCCACTTAATTTTACTGCTTCAGCTAACATATGTAGATACCGTGTCCAAGAGTTGTTTGGACGAATCCCTCGCACATGTTCAAGTTATTTAC
>QGOI01015945.1:0-12120 GCA_003313885.1 Boletus sp. MG55 | reverse complement strand
CTGTGCAGTCTGTCATCTCCCTTTCTCGCCTGCAGACAGAGGACCTCCCCCCGTGCCGTTTTGGATCACCGAATGTGGCCATGTCTTGTGCAACTCTCACCTCAGTCAGTTCCCCTATTCACACAAACGTCGACCACTGATATCCTCCGCTAGACCCGAATCAGAGTTGCGCAAAGTGTGGTGATCAAGGCATACAACTCATGCCCCTCCAGCGCAATGTATGCACCCTCTCTTGTCCTTCTCATGTCCCACACTCGAAATCCACTAGATCGATCCACCCATGTCAGATTGGTTTCGCTTCTTACCTCATACAATCGACGGCATGGCCAATGCTGTAAAGGTATGTCGCATCAGGCACCTCAAGATCTCAGCACGTGAGGTCTCCTCTGCCGACGCAGTTTCAGCAAGAGTCCCTTGCTGCCCTCGTGCGACATTATCGAAATCAGTGCTTGCAACTGTCTTCGACTTGCGATCGACTACGAAACGAACGCAGGTCGCTCAGAAAGTTGGTATTTTGTCCGATTGACTTGTTCATAATAGAAATAAAAATTTCCCTCCAGGGAAACCGAAGTCTTGCGGAGAGAACTTCATCTGTGCCGTAGCAGAGGCTTTGCTTCTGATCAGACTCGAGAGCCGTCTGCCCATTCGAACCACAACGGGAAGCGGCCCTTGGTCGAAGTACGAGGGTAAGCTACCATCATCGCTCATGTAGGTCAACGCGAAGAAATCGGCCAGTCAAAACAGTAGCGTAAAGACAAACTCAAGCCCGAGATCCATCCCGACACCGGTGGGTCCATTGCGTCTTACTCTCCCGCCTGGGGAACACCCCAGTCTGAGTCGACAAGAACCGTCTGGGCAAGAATTTGCAAACACGGTTGACAGACCTGGCAGTAGTCGGTTTGCAGAGTATGCTCTCGTCAGCTTTTCGTGCATCGTTCTTATTCGTTCTCTAGACAATTTGCGTATCACGGAGAGGAGAGCTCTCGGGTGAGACCGCCTCAACATACAAATGAACAACAATCAGCGCCCCCACGGCAATCACGCTTCGATATGAGTCATGGTATGATGGCTCCGCCTCCTCCACCGAGTCAGGGAAAGCGCCCAAGACCAGTCACTAGCCAGGCATATCCGCAGGCCGACCAAAGGATGGAGATCTCGACGTTACAGAACCTTGAACCACAGCGAATTACCAAGATTTCCGAGAGCATGGGACCACCGCCGACTCCTCAGCGACCATTTTCCGCGGCCTTGCGGACACCGTTGAGAGTACCGACGCAGAATGCTACATTCCAAGCATCCTCGACCTTGCCGACGAATCGATTTATACCCAGTTCTTCTCACGGTCGGACGTTCCCTGGACCCACACTGGCTGTGACATCTACCACGATGACGACTGCAGGCAATGTTGGCAAAGCTTCGGGAGGAAACCGTATGCCTTTTATGCCGCAAAGCTCGAATGGGTTTGGTTGATAGTATTAGATGGATTTGCGCGTGGCTATTTTACGTCTCAAGGATGTGCCTTAATTTGCGGAATGAGAGTCAGGGGGTCAGATGGAGTGAGCGTGTGAGCCACCGACTGAGGGCGGGTCTCTGTTGCTGTGTGATGACAACCTGTGCCACTGCGGACGGGTCGATTTAAAACCTGCCGCAGCACACTCATCCGTATCCTAGATCTGTCTTTGTGCCCTACATTGAACTGCAATGGCATACAGGGACCCTTATGCCAGGCAGTATGGTCGGCATGACCAGCAGTACGCTGACGCACCTGGCTTCAACTCGTACAACGCACAACCTCACCAAGCATACGACCAGGGCGGCTATGATCCCTATGGAGCACCAGGGTATCGAGAAGATCCCAACTATGGCCAATCTACCAAACCTGGGGAGTCAACGTTTGCCCCTGGCCACCAGAAATTAGAGAGCACCCACTATGACCAAGGAGCCTTTGCACGAGCCACGACTGGAAAGTGCGTATATCCATTGAGAAATCAATATGGAATCATCTGCGGAGCAGGGTGCTGAGATATCGCTGCTATACAGTCGACCCCAGGATCTGAGACACTGGCGTAATGAACACCACGGTGGTCTATGGACCAAGGTATGCATCGCAGCAGCTCCATCGTAGTAACAGGTCTAACCTTCTATTAGGGTGGTCGAGGGGCGTGCATCGGGCGGTTCTGTTGCTGCACTCTAATGATCATCGTCTTCCTTTTTGTCAGCATCTTATTACCCCTCGCCCTGGTGAGTGAACTCTTGTGGAGGATACGCGACATCATTAACACAACCTGGCTGGTTAAGTGGGCTCGTCCTCCCAACATTACAGTTGGTAGCGTACAACCTAATGCGTCGAACGGAAGCGAGGTAATTGCATCTCACCACTATCACTGGCAACTAACTAAGCGCCCCTATCTCCATAGATCCAGGTTATCAGCAACGGTGTTCAGCTCAATCTTGAGATCCCTATCTAGTACGTGTGGCGTTCCAGGTGCCTCGTAGCTTGGCCAGATACTCACCGGAATGATAGCGTCAGCAATCCTAATTATTTTAGTGTCTCATTTTCGTCGATAAAGGCGAACGTATGCGTCTCTCAAGGCATCTACCCTCGTGTTGCTAATTACCTCCTCAGATTTACTACCCAATCAACAACACATATATTGGAGGAGGACAACAGAATGGTGTAACCTTTTATTCACATTCCAACAAAAATTTCACTTTCCCTTTCTCGATTGAATATACATCCACAATGCCATCAAGTGCACAGATCGTTGCAGATTTGGTGTCCAAGTGTGGCATTACAGGTGGTACAGCGTCTGACATCACTGTGAACTATGATATCACGGTAAATCGGTTCCAAATGCACGCGGAATTCTGCAGGATCTGACTATCTTCTTGTCTGCTAGCTGGGTTTGCGTGTGCTTTTCTTCACAGTCTCTCCGACGATCAGCAACTCTGCCAGTTTCCTGTGTCCTTTCACGGCATCTGATATCGGGGTAAGGGTTTTTCCAAAAAGCATGGTGTGATTTTCTTATGTCTTCTTAGAGCCTAACCTCTGCACTCACGGGAAGCGGTGGCCGGTAATCAAATACCTTGTTACCAGTTTCGTTCGGACACTTTCTACGATATCATGCATACATCGCATGGACTATACAATCCTTATGTTACTCGTTTCGCGTTGCACGTCGTGTAGGATACATGCACTAATATGTGTGGGACCAACACCTCAATGTAGAGCATTGGGTTGAGTTTAAGCAGGTGGTCCCAACCTGCGATGCCACCCGAAGGAGAAACGTTCTTGCCTCGAATACACTCCGTGTTCTACGCCATATTCGATGTCAAGACAGGCCCTAAAATTGTTTTCCAGGTCCCCGAGGGCCTCATAGCACTGGCTGCACCAGCCACCAGCTTGTCGGTGACTTCCTCGCCGAAACCGTCCAACGCGGCCTTGGTCGAGGGGGAGGAGCAGAAGTTATCCCGTCGATCTAGCTCTTCCTTGATTTCAGCAGGCGGCCAGCGTCCAAGCTCTCTGCGCCACTTGCCACCTTCTCCCCAGCACCGTTCTTCCTCTTCCAGCAGGACCCTCTTCAACTTTAACGACATATCAAAGTATGTTATTCCCCCGAACCCTCTCTGTGGTCGCCTCGTCATCTGTGCGACGGGGAACTATCGCATCATTGGGCTTCCTGTCTCCCTCGCTGGAAAGTATGAGCGGAACTTCTTCAGATTCAACCTCTGTTTCGTCTTCGAACGTTCAGCGAACCTGAGCTGCTACGAACCTATCGTCCGGAAAGTCAGTCGAGTCCTGACGGCTTGCGAAGTTCGTCCTTTCGGCTCTTTGCCGACGACCCATGCTCATAGCTCTGCTTTGCAGGAAGAATCGATGTTTCTTTCGAACCCCCAAACGTCGTTGGCAATGTACGCCATCATTGAGCAACTATACGAGGACCTGAATTCGTATTCCGAGACCTCGATCCCGATCGACGAATTCAACTCTATCGAGTTGAAGATTCTCCCGTTCTACCCCAATCCACCATCGGTAAAGGATTGGCATGTGCCTCTCGCGCTGATAAACCTGTCCAAACGAGTGGAGGATAACTGGGATCTCACGATGAGAAAGGTAGACCCGTAATCCCTCGACTCGAAAGCCATATTTTTTATATATAGCTTCCTCTTCAGGTGTCCCAATACATCAATGGGGTGAACCACGTCAGTCGCATTGCTCAGCTAGCAGACTGCGACCTCGAGCTAACGCGTCAGGCGATCTCCCACCTTCTGTAAGTCTCACGTCTTGCTAGTAGCCCTACCGTTCGTATGCTCATTCATGCGGTGAGGTATTACCAAGTCATAATGACGATCGACATATTCCAATATTCAAACATGTATACACTGAGAAAGAACGTCCAGTGGCTTGCAAACGAGCCTCATGTCAAGGACGAGTGTGGTCCCTACGTGACCAAGCTGGGTAACTCGTGAGCTTGATGTCATATGCGTGTTTTGAACATACATTAGGAAAGCCGATCCCCGATTGGCCCAGGCTGTTGCATCTCTACTCTCGGTTGAGACCAGGTCGGACTGTATTCGAGTGGATGGAAAGCCACGAGGTCCATGAGGTCGGTATTGACGTTCGAAGATTTACGAGCTTCGGCGTTATAAAGGTGCGACCGCGATGCACGCGTCTTGCCGCCCGCTTTAACACGCATTTCCTGCTAGGGTTTCCTCCGCCGAGTCCACCGTTATCCAGTCTTGATCCTAGAGTCCCCGTCACAACCAAATCGCAGACACCGACAAAGCTTTTCGTCAACTCCTCCCCAATTCGGAACGCAGCACACGGGCCCTCCGATAGATTCCCATGAATCTTTTAGCCGCATTAGAGGACGGCTTCCCGATATTTCGTTCGCCATTCCGGTTCACACCGAAGCGCTCCTTGGTTCGCCGACCAGAGAAGCCAGCATGACCCAGAGCGCACCGCGAAGGATCAGCGCGGCGGAGAAAGTATTAGAACAACTGCGCTTCAAAACGCTTCAGAGAAGTGGCTCGAACATCACGATCGGCCATCCACCGTCTTCGGTATCCCCGGAGGAGGTCGGCACCACTGACGAACGATCCGTCGGACGACCGAGAGTCAACTCGGATGGTCGTCGACATTCTTCGATATACCATCAGTCGGAAGGTTCGAGCAGAGATGGTCGCTCCTTGGCGTATGGACCTTCTATTGGACCCATATTCACTGGGCGTCCAAGACCATCACGTTCACCGTCTGCGCCGATGCTCCCGCAGATCCATACATCGTTCTCCCAAGGGTCGGGGCAATCGTCGAACGTGCCGGCCCCACCTCCTGAATTGAGCTCTTTGCT
The DNA here is from genome assembly GCA_003313885.1 of Boletus sp. MG55. Lineage (NCBI taxonomy): Eukaryota > Fungi > Basidiomycota > Agaricomycetes > Boletales > Boletaceae > Boletus > Boletus sp. MG55. The sequence goes on along the minus strand of QGOI01015945.1, from coordinate 6,769 downwards.
CAACGGTGAACATCACACGGACGAACTGTCAACAAGGTTTGAGGCAGGATGGCCATTACTCCAGCAATGGCTTGCAGTGATCGGGGGCGGGAGAGGAGATGGAGATTTCGGCAGAGTGTCCATCATTTATCGTTGAGCAACAAGGTGCTACAAAGTAGGTTAAAAGTCGAGAGTACGATGCATTCCTTGCAGTATTAGTGTACATTTTAAGCAAGCGTCCGATTGACGTTGACATAACCGACTCCAAAACATGAGTAGACGGACTCGGTGCAGGATGGATTCGAGGGCTTTGCAGATACTATTTTGAACGACGTTCCAAAGAAGGTTTTGATGTCCCGGAGAAACTGGATCCTGAAGATGATAATGTAAATACCAGCCTCGCAACGAGTGCTAGAGTACTGACGTCCGGGGAGACGCTTTGCCCATTCGACATCGACCTACGTCTTCGCTACCTAGTACCATCATCAAAAGGACGAGGCTTTGATGTTTTCGATCGATGCAGCCTCCATGCCGTATTTCAGACAAGAGGGCGCGGCTTGCCAATAGCGCTACGTCTTCTGGAGTACCGCCAGGTTTTGCGACGGCCTCAGCGCAATGTATAACAGACGTCGTGGACTCTGCTAGCAGAGTCAAGGCGTAGCCCGGGGATCTGCACGACAGTCAGTCGAGGCGATGACCGGGACGTTTGGGACTCACTTTCCGCTCTCGTCACCCTTGTATACATCAGAGTAAAGATAGATGTCGGGTATGTAACGATTGAGGACCGAACGACAGGAATCGATCATGCGATTGGAGAACTGAGGGCTGACTCGCACGGCATGTCTGTATGCGGGCGCATTCATGAGAGAGATAGTTTTGGACGGCTCAGGTATTACTTACGCGATGCCTCTTATTCGTTTGATTTTGCCTGGTTCGACAAAGTTGAGCGTTTTGACCTGTTTGACGACGGGGCACAGAAATTGGACCTCTCCACCGCCTTCTGGGGGAGCGCCACGCTTTTTTATCTGTCCGCTTTTAGTCCAGCCTGCGGAGCGGAATCGATGCCGAAATGCAAATGCACACACCCTTAATTCAACACCGTCAGAGATCCCGAAGAGTTGAAGGTGGGGAAGGGTCACCGTCCGGATGAGATCAACCTTGGCAGTTCTCAGCGTCGTTGAAATAGTAATTTTGGCGCGGAACGCACAGAAAGGTCCATGTCATCCGTCGTTATCCCTCGCATAGTAATTTGAAACGGTTTCTTCGAAAACGGCGCGAGCATAACCAGAGGTTCGAGGAAATAGCCCACTGCGCGCGAGAGGGGGCATTCGTGGGTCACCAGTCCGCCAGAGATGACTCCTGGTTTGAACAGGACGGCAGTACCTGACGTGATTCGTCAAGCAGATGGGCCTTGGATATACTTGCACCATACCAGTAACGGAAATTTCGACGACGGTGCCATTGGTCGCCTTTTCCAACAAGTGCAGCAGGCTTATTTCGTAGTCTGAGACGTCGACAGGTCTGGTCTAGCGGGGGCAGGAGATTAGGTTGTACGACACACCTTGCAAACCAGGATTCTTATCCTGGGACCTGATCTTGTCTATTCGAACTGGTTTTCTGCTCAGGACTGACAGTACCAAGCGTTGCCGTAGGTACTGGGAGCCGCTGAAACTCAACACCTGGCCCGTCTGAGCCATACGCGCGTTCGTACCAAGTGGTACTGACAGTCTAGGTCAGCTTACATAACCAAGACATACCCTTCGATCGCGAGGGGCCCCGCCGCGTGTAAGACTCGTCACGTAGAACGGCCAACTCGAGGATTATAGACGCTCCCTAGACTCTTTGCTTCAGCACATTGATGGCAACCAACTCGCTTCATGTCAACGGATCTGCAACCTCAAGCGACTGGCAGGACCGCTACCTCCACATCGACCAAATCCTAGATCGACCGGGTCCACGAACGGACCCATCTTTCTTGGCTGGCGATGAGGTATGGCGGCCTACGAGAGTTTGCGGTCGATGCTCACCTTTTCCAGGTCAAAGACTTTCTTAGGAACAAATGCAAAATCCTGGTCATCGGTGCTGGCGGGTTGGGTTGCGAGATTCTAGCCAACCTTGCGCTGACAGGGTTCAAGGATATTCACGTCATCGACATGGACACCATCGATATCAGCAATCTCAATCGTCAGTTTCTATTCAGGTGCGTCTATGCTCTGGCGTTAAACACGGACGCCGCGTGCTGAACACGACGAACAGACCGGCCGATGTCGGCAAGCCGAAAGCCATCGTGGCTGCCGAGTATGTCATGAAGCGAGTGCCAGGCGTGAAGGTCACCCCGTGAGTACATGACTCTCATAATGATGGTTCCTGCTGCACGTCCGACGCAGTTATTTTGGAAAGATTCAAGACAAGGACGACGACTATTACATGCAATTTAATCTCGTCATTTGCGGCCTCGACTCGGTGGAGGCGCGTCGATGGATCAACGCAACGCTCGTTAACTTGGTCGATCCAGAGAACCCAGAGAGTTTGAAACCTCTCATTGACGGTGGTACAGAAGGTCAGCTAAGATGGACTTTCCAAATACACAAAGTTCAACTTGAATCACAGGTTTCAAGGGTCAGGCCCGCGTTATTCTTCCTACCGTGTCGTCCTGTTACGAATGCTCCCTCGACATGCTAAACAAACCCACGACGTTCCCTATCTGCACCATTGCCAATACACCGCGTCTTCCAGAGCATTGCATCGAGTGGGCATCCGTACTCGAGTGGCCGAGAGTACACGGGGGTTAGTTTATTGGATAATCGTATCTTTTTTTTGTCTGACCTTTCTTATCAGAGAAGAAGCTTGACACAGATGATCCCGAACATATCGGCTGGTTGTACACTGTCGCAAGCGCACGAGCCAAGGAGTTCAAGATCGAAGGGGTAACTTGGTCGCTCACTCAAGGTGTTGTCAAGAACGTGATACCTGCCATAGCTTCAACAAACGCCATCATCGCTGGTACGTTGATCCATTGGTACTGTTTTTTTCCCCTTTCCCAACTTGATTTCAGCATCATGTTGTAACGAAGCATTCAAGATCGCAACCAGTTCTGCAGCATATCTCAATAATTACTTCATGCTAATCGGTACTGAGGGAGTGTACTCGTATACGTTCGAGCACGAGAGGCGCGAGCACTGTCCGGTTTGCGGTGGGGAGGCGTTGGAGATATCAATAAGTCGGGAGTGGACCGTCGAGCAGCTGATCGAGATGTTGACGGAGAAGCAGACCATGTACGGATTTTGCACCGTGTTCATTGCTTCTACACATACTGATGATGTGGGCATACAGTCAAATCAAGAAGCCTTCTCTGTCGACGTCGACGAGACAGATATATTTTCAGGCTCCTCCCCAGCTTGAGGAGGCGACTCGGCCGAACCTGGAAAAGAGGGTATCAGAGCTGGTGGAGGAAGGCGGGGAGGTCATCGTCACCGCATCCTCGTTGCCCTTCAGCCTGTCGTTGATAGTCACGTATACGTAGCATAGCATGAACTGGACAGGGGTTAATTAGTCAGCGTATATCCTTCCAATTTTGGAGTCGAACACCGACTCGGAGTGCTCGTCTTGTACCATTTCTCATCAAAAGCATGCCCAAGGCCGATCTCAACAAAGCAGGCTGGGAGCAGAGCGAGTTTCCAATTCTCTGCGAGACATGTACGGCGGCTCTAGTTTCATAGACACACCGAGTTCAGGCTGACACCACGGAACAGGTTTGGGTGACAATCCCTTCATCAGAATGGTACGCCGTTCGGTCCATGAATGCCACTCCGAATATTCAATTGTTTTCGTCAGTCTAAACAAGAGTTTGGCCGTTCGTGTGGCACTTGCGCACGCCCGTTCACCATTTTCCGTTGGAACCCCGGTTCGGGCGCGCGTTACAAAGCCACCGTCATCTGCCAAACGTGCGCCAAGGTCAAGAACGTCTGTCAGACGTGTCTGCTGGACCTCGAATATGGACTGCCAACCCAAGTCCGTGACACTGCGTTGGCCGTCCAGAGCGAGGCCCCGACGAGCGACATCAACCGCGAGTACTATGCGCAAAACATGGAAAACAAGGTGCGGTCCCTCCCTCCATTGGTGTCATCATTTCAGGCTCAACGTGTCGGCGAGCAGATGGCAGACGGTACGACGTCGATGATGCAAGTGGGCGGCAGGGCAAGCTCTGCAGGCAAGGAGATGCTCAAGGAATTGGCGCGCACGAATCCTTACTATAAGCGCAACCGACCGCACATTTGCTCGTTCTTCGTCAAGGGTGAATGTAAACGAGGGGCTGAATGCCCGTATAGGTGTGTATCATTGCCTATGAACGAACCTCGCAAGACTTAACCGATTTGCTGTGCAGACATGAGAAACCAGCGGACAACGAACTCGCGCACCAGAGCATCAAGGACCGTTATCACGGTCAGAATGACCCCGTTGCACGAAAAATCATGGCAAACCATGCTGTAACACAGGGACTCAATCCTCCAGAAGACCAGTCCATCGTATGTTTCTGCTTTGGATCTGCAATCCAACATGCTCATGATCCTAGATGTCGTTGTTCCTGTCATGCCTTCCTGCTTCCACAACAGAGGCGGACATACGGACGCTTGTCGTGAACTCGCTACCCCACGACCCTTCATCACAGCTCAAATCAGTAGTTCATGTCGCAAAGTCGAGGTGCGCATCCGCTTTTTAGTCTTGCTACCGTGAGCTGACCCCAGAAAAGGTGTGCCTTTGTCAACTTCAAGGATCGAGCATCTGCGGAGCGGGCCGCAGAAGCTTGGTCACACGGTTTTGACATGGACGGGGAAAGGATATCCGTAAGATGGGGGCGAGGAAAGAATGGCAGTACTGGAAAGGTGTCTGCCGGCTCTAGCGACCCATCAACGCCACCCGCTGTAACTACGACTGTGTGATGAGATTGCATACTTGAGGCATTGCTATGAATTATTTATTTTTTCTGTTGAATATGGATCACGTCGGAAAACACTTGCGATGAGCTCGGCGATGGATTCCATCTATGCCACCTGGCAACTTCGCGAGATCTGGCCGTGCGCAGCAGCTACGGAGCTCGGAAGCGCATGTGCGTGGACTAGAAAAGGCAGGTCGTGGATAACAGTTGCGGTAATTGCGATAAAAGCGATCCACGGATCGAAAGACGTCGAGAACGGAAAGAAATCCGAGGACCTGGCGTGAACCTTGTGAGAGACGGGGCGACAGCGCTGCCAGAAAGCACGTCAGCGACCGATGAGATCTAGGCGGACGCGAGCGACAGTATGGGCGGTACGAAGCCCCCCCGTGACAGTTGATTAAGATTCTTCTGGACGGAAATGTGATGATGAATCCTAACCAAGATCCGAGCCATTGCTAGTGTTCGACCATTGCAAATAATAAGGAAGGAAATGATGGCGTAAATTAAGGGGCTGAATGAGTCAGGGCTAGCCAGTCCAGGGAACGCCATCCTAGAACGTTGATTGACCCGCCGGTCAAGCTGACAAGCAGACGAGCAGTGAACCAAACCACACGCCAGGTGCGCACTTGTCGACTACTGATCGGAATTTCACGTCTGCCTTGGGGTGACTAGTCATCAAAAGTCTTGTTGTCTCTACAAAGGGAGTGAACGTTCTAGTGTTGGTTCTGTGTGTCATGCTCCTCTACAACGACCGTTGGTTGATTCACGAGCCCTCCAACCAACCACGATCCTCCAACGATGCCAAGGAGGATGTACAACCCTATCCTTTCCTCATCGGTCAACGGTCTCGAGTGAGCCCGGAACTCATCCTTTCCGGACTGCGCAGCCAAATTGCCTGCTTCGGACAAGGTGCGACGGGTGCTAAACGATCTTGGAAGCCCGAGACTCTCCCAAAAGTCTGCCCAGAATCCCACCTCCTTGCTGGCTGGAGGGTCGTTCGCTTGAACGCTCGTAGCTAGTGAGGCGTCTTCTTGGGGCTTTTCAAGATTATACGTCGGCCCTCCGTCATAGTGAGTGGCTGACCCGCTGACGACGAGCAACTTGGGGCGCTCGAGTTCCAAGGGAGGCTTGGGCATCGGTCGGGCGGAATCCCAAAAGTCGGGCACATAGGGCTGTAGTGAAACATCGAGTTTGATGGCGTGGAGGTGAATGATAGAACAAAGCTAAAGATGAAACACTCACGATTTGCACGGGTGCATTGGGAGGGGGTCGGGAGAGATCAGGTAATTTGATGGCCAGGAAGTCGGAATGTGTGGATGCTCTGTCAGGTTGCGCGGGTAGCGGAATGCCAGGAGCGGCGGCCTGAAGAGTCTTTTTGGGGAGGACTGGAGGAGCAGCGTTGGTTGAAGCGGACCGGATGGTGCGAATGGGAGGCGGGGCGGAAGTCACGCTGTTCTGCTCATGTTCTTTGATGCGAGCAACTAATGTTGACTTGTTTCCCTGACTATGATCACGGCGGGCCGAAAAAAGAAAGTGTGGGTGTTTTCGTGCGAAAGGGACTTGAGAGAGAGAAAACGTACGTGGAGAGACGGCGCGCCTTTGCCTCCTTGCGGAGCTCGAGGACGGTGAGGTTCTCCCATGTGCGGGAGAGGAGAACGGTGGATACAAAGGAGCGTCGGCGAGCGACGAATGACATGCGTGGATGGAAGAGCGAGGTGGCACGTGGCATGGGCGTGCGGAAAGGGGCGGATCGATGGAGGTCGACGTTGGCGGTGCCGACGGACCACGTTGGATTGGGGCGGGGTGTGCATGGACTGGAGCGTTCGAGAAGAGGCGTGTCGACTGCCTCGTGTT
>QGOI01015888.1:0-22311 GCA_003313885.1 Boletus sp. MG55 | reverse complement strand
TGAGGACAAGGTGATGAGAACAAGGCAATGAGGATGAGGCTGGGATGACAGCAACGGTGACATGAAGGTGAGGAGGATAAGGTGAGGATGACAGTGACAGCAATGAGGAGGTGGGGATGCATGCACAAGCAACTGCACAATGTGCACACAGTTGCACATGATGTGTGGTCACTTTTGCACCTCACACTGAAGGCGAGGCAAGGACAACAGTGATGGTGATGTGAAGGTGAGGATCTTATCATGAGAATGGAAGGGCAAGGAAGTGAGGATGACAGCAGCAGTGAGGAGGACATGAGGTCAAGGTGATGAGGATGAGGTGATGATGGCAACTGCAACAAGAAGGCAAGAAGGCATGTACAAGCAACCACACAATCACACAGTATGTGGTTGCTTTTGCACATCAGTGCAAGAAGAGGCAATGATGGCAACAGTGAGGAGGCAAAGACAAGGTGACAGTGATGGAGGCAAGGACCTTGTCATGAGGGCCAGGAGGAGAGGAAAATGGGGATGAGGAGGAGGTGATGACATCAAGATGGCAATGGTGATGGTAATGAGGAGGCAAGGACCAGGAGGAGAAGGGGATGGGGCCAACAAGGTGACAATGGTGACAACAGGGACCAGAAGAAGAGGGGGACAATGAGGAGGAGGTAAGGAAGCATGCACAATTGTGTGCATTGTGTGGTCACTTTCGCACCAGACAGTAAGAGGAGGTAAGGATGGGGATGAGGTCAAGGCAAGGTTGAGGAGGAGGTGAGGATGGGGCAAAGATGAGGACAAGGACACAAGGAGGCATGCAAAAGTGACTGCACAATTGCACACAGTGTGTGGTCACTTTTGCATGTGAAGGTGAGATGAGGAGGTGAGGATGAAGGTGATGTAAGATGAGGACAAGGAGAGGTGTGTGAGGAGGAGAGTTGTGCAAGGAAGAGAGGACCTTATCTTGAGGACAAGGTGAGTTTGAGGTGAGGCAAGGACCTTGTGACATCCTCATCTGGAGGACGAGAAGGTAAGGAGGATGGGGACAATATGGGGAAGATGAGGTGAGGAGGAGGTGAAGAAGATGAGGGTGAGGTGAGGGAGAAATGACAGTAAGGGCATGTCATATTGTGACAAGAGCCAGGGGGTGCAGGAGACTGCACAAAGCACACACATTGTGTGGTTGCTTCTGTACCTGTCATATCCTGTATTTTTGCTAAGTCCACTCCAACCTCCGAAACCTCCTCCGAACCTTTTACTCGACAACTCCAAAGTGATCTTGCTCAGAACACAACTCCGAGCCCTCAGAGTTGTACTTAGTATTTCACTGTATGATTCTCTTCATTCTTGTTACAACACTTTGTCCCTTATGTACTAGTCCCATTACTCATCTGTCTCCATTCATATATTCACTTATTAGCCCAGCTCCAGTATACTTATACCCAGCTCCACTCATACTTACAAATGATTACTGATCCGTTACTAATCTACCTCCAAACCTCGTATATAAACCATCTCCAAATCATGTACTTTCCTCAGTTCGAATATCAACTATTACTCACAACTCCTGATCCCGAATCCTTTGAGTCTTGACAACTCTCTTCTATCTGACTTACTTGTTGTATCTCATTGTTGTTTACAACATTGAGTTCGACACCTCTGAACCTCTGAACTCTGAACTCTAAAATCTGGGGCTGGACTCTGCAAGGGCGCACCACATATGGTGAAGCCAAAGCCCCATGCCGAAGTCATCTCTGACACTTCAGAGATAACCCCAGAGTTGACCTGGACTTAATAGTATATTTGAACTCACACTTGCAAAGAGTCCCTAACCATGGCTATATGTACCACTAGATCCCAAGCTTGCACCATACGTGCAAATCCTCCCGTGTCCCCTCACTACAACCCACTTAGCACTTTTGGAAGTAGTCGTAGAGGTCCTGAGATAGTGAACCAATTCTGCAGCTTCTCTGCTCACCAAACTCCTGTCTCCATCTCCCAAGCATGCATACCCTCGTTGTCCCCAACTCCGGGAGCATGCATCATCAAACTAGAACCCAAAAAAGAGACAAAAGACTTCTCTCCCCTGTCTACTTGGCACTTGAGCAACAGAGAATCTGATCCCTGCACTCCTCCGAACAACAGTGGTCCTCTGGATGACCCAGACTTCCCTGGAGATAATCCATTGGACAATGACCCTGACTTCCCCAGCAATAATGACGACCAATCATCTGACTCTGAGAACGAGAACATTTCCCAAGACACTCTCACCCAGCTTGTGAACACCATCAATGTTCTTGCTCATTGCAATCGTCGTCCCACCTCTGAATCTACCCCCCAAACCAAAGTCCGAGAACCAGATCAGTTTGACAGGACGGATCCCCGCAAACTCCGAGTGTTCTTGGTACAATGCGAACTCAACTTCCAAGACTGGCCAAAGGCATTCAGTACTGACCACACCAAAGTTAAATTCGCACAGTTGTACCTGAAGGACATGGCACTCAAATGGTTTGAACTGGACCTTCTCAAGATGGAAGACCCCATGCTCCATCCTATCTGGATGGACAACTACAAGGAGTTTGTTCTTGAACTCCAGACCAACTTTGGTCTGCATGACCCTGTCAGAGATGTGGAACACCAGCTCAACCACCTGTCCATGAAAGATGGACAGCACATCAACAAGTATGTGGTTGAGTTCAACCGGATCACTTTGCAAATCCAAGGCTATGAAGAAGGTGCCCTCCAGCACCACTTCTATAACAGCCTTCCCAACCAGATCAAGGATGAGATCTCCTGTGTCGGAAAGCCCCCAACTCTCTCTGAACTCCAAAGCCTTGCACAAGCAATTGACACACGCTATTGGGAGCACAAGTTCGAGCTTAGTAGACAAACGAAGCCCTCCAATCAGCCCTCCACACAGAAATACACCTCCAACAAATCTTATACCCCCACATCATCCTCCGTGCACCCCTCCAGTGGCTCTAAAGACTCCAAGGAGTCCAAGGGCAAAGGCACCATCACCTCCACACCTCCAAAGCCCGACTTATCATCAAAGTTAGGCAAAGATGGCAAGTTCACCAATGAGGAAAGAAAGTGCCTCTTCAACAACAAGCTATGCATGTTCTGTGGTCTTGCGGGCCATATGGCTAAGGATTGCCTGAAGTCCTCTTTGCATGTGTCCAAGGCTAGAGCCGTGACCACAACTCCAGAGACTAAACCAGATACCTCCACCTCAGAGGCAAAAAAATAGTCAGCAACCTCCTGAACTCCACACAAGAAGGAGGTTGTGTTGACCCCGAACATGCACCAAAGGAGATCCAACTCAACGCATCTGCTCTTTCAGATCCCAAATCACTTATGCCCTCTGTCTCTCTTGTATCCTATCTGATTCCTTCATTCCCTGTGCTTGTAGACTCTGGTTCCTCTGATTGTTTTATCGATACATCATTTGTTAATAAACATTGACTTTCCACCTATCCTGTACCTCCACTCCAGCTCTGACTCTTCAACGGAACCATGAACCACACCATCACTTGAGCCATCAATGTCTGTTTTGAAACTGGTGATATCACTCCAACAATGTTCTATGTCACTTCGCTGGATTCTTCCTGTTCTCTTGTTCTAGGACACAACTGGCTCACCCTCCACAATCTATTGATTAATTGGGTTTTGAGCAGTATATCATTCCATTCATCTGAACAGTGTTTGCCAGCATCTCTGAGCTCCCCTCCAAAGCCTTGGGAATTTTCTCCCCCAGCTGATAAACCCCTATCTGATCCACTGCATTTCTCTGATTGCAAAGCACCACCCATCATGATCGTCACTGACAGCGCACCAGCATTTGCACTGGTTTGTCACCTGCAAGGCTCCATGCAGGTCAGTATGCAGATCTGCCCCCAGGAGAGCCATCTCCGAGCTGCCTCCGCCGACTCTGAAAACATCGATCTTTCTAGCATCCCTTCAGATTATCATGACTTCGCAGATGGCTTTAGCAAGAGCAGTGCCTCCGCACTGCGAGCATGACCTCAAGATCAACTTGGAGGAGGGTGCCTCACCTCCTTTGGGCACTACGTACTCCCTTTCTCCCTCTGAACTCGAGTCTCTCCATTCCTTCCTTGATGAGCACCTAGCAATGGGGTTCATCCAACCTACTTCCTCCACTCACGCTGCTCCAGTTCTCTTTGTCCACAAGAAGGATGGTTCCCTCCACCTTTGCATCAACTTCCAAGGACTCAACAAGATCATGAAGAAAGACCACTACCCACCTCCTGTATCTACGACCTCCTAGATGCTCTGAGCCATGCTAAAATCTACTCCAAAATCAACCTCTGGCACACTTACCATTTAGTCCAAATCGCTGAGGGAGATGAATGGAAGACGTCCTTCCGGATGTGCTATGGCTCATATGAGTGGCTAGTTATGCCCTTCGGTCTTACCAATGCTCCTGCAACATTCCAGTGGTTCATCAACACCATCTTCACTGATCTTCTAGACATTTGTGTTATAGTCTATTTGGACAACATTCTCATTTACTCCAAGGACAAGGCCTCCCACAAGGAGCATGTCTGAGAGGTCCTCTGAAGACTCCGAAAACACTCACTTTATACCAAACCTGAGAAGTGTGAATGGAACACTGACTCCACTGAGTATCTTGGCTACTGCATGTTGCCCTCCGGACTTTCCATGTCCTCAGACAAGGTAAAGACTGTGCAGGAGTGGCCCAAACCTTGGAAGGTAAAGGACATCCAGTCCTTCCTTGGGTTTGCCAACTTCTACCATCGCTTCATAGAAAATTACTCCGATATCATCGTCCCTGTGACTTGCCTTACTCACAAAGGCACTCCTTGGTCCTTCTCCAACGACTGTCATTCCGCCTTTCAGCACTTGAAAGAAGCCTTCACCACTGCCCCAATCCTGACTCTTGGCTCCCCGATGCTCCAATGATAGTAGTGACCGATGCCTCTGATTATACCATTGCTGGCATTATCTCTATTCAGTATCCAGATGAGGAAATCCATCCTGTCTCCTACTACTCCCACACACTTACCGCCCCCGAGCTCAACTACGATACCCATGACAAGGAACTCCTCACTGTCCACGAGGCTTTCTGGACCTGGCAGCACTACCTTGAAGGCTCTGGAACTCTGATCAACATTGTCACCAATCATAAAAACCTGGAATACTTCACAACCACCAAGCTCCTGACTCGGTGTCAAGCCTGATGGTTGGAGTTCCTCTCCCAGTTCAATATGATTGTCCATTTTCGCCCTGGATGCCTTGGCATGAAACCCAATTCCCTTATAGATGTTGGGACATCTATTCCAAAGAGGTGGATAAGGACTACACTCGCATCAATCCCCACAACTTCTGCCCCATTTTCACCCAGGAACAGCTCACTGTGTCCCTCCGAGCAACCTACCTCGCTACTGCAGTACTCTGAGCAGGCACCCTTTTTTATGCCGACCAACTCCACAGTGACATCCTTTCCGCACTGCACTTCCCTCTAATCCCATAGCTGAGATCCATATGTCCACCTCCAAACCCCCAGACTTGCATTGGTCAGTCGACCCCAAAGGTTACCTCCATCTAGACAACTGAATCTATGTCCCCAACACTAATGACCTCTGGCTCTGAGTCCTCTGATACAAACATGATCATCTGCTCTCTGGCCATTTTGGACAGAACCATACCATGGAACTCATTTGCCATGAATATACATGGTCAGGAATCAGGACCTTTGTCAAGGAATATGTTTCCTCCTGCACATCCTGCGCCCGTGCAAAAGTACCAAGGCATTGGCCTTATGGATTACTAAAACAGCTCCCTATCCCCAAGAAACCATGGAACTCCATCTCCATGGACTTCATCGAACAACTCCCTGCCTTCTCCGAATTTACAGCCATCCTTGTAGTCATGGACCGCCGGTCCAAACAGTGCATATTCATCCCAATGCATGACACCATCACTTCCCCAGAATTAGCCAAACTCTTCCTACTCCACATCTTTTCCAAGCACAGAGTTCCCTCCCATATCACCTCCAATCAAGGCTCTGAATTTGTGTCTCACTTCTTCCGTTTCCTCAGAAAAGCCCTAGACATCCACCTCCACTTCATCTCCAGTTACCACCTGGAAGGCAATGGACAGACTGAGTGAATGAACCAGATACTAGAACAGTACCTCCAAGTGTATTGCAACTACCAGCAAGACAATTGGTCTGAACTCCTTCCCCTCGTGGAGTTCGCATACAACAATGCTCCGAGTGCTACTACAGGCATATCTCTGTTCTTTGCCAACAAGGGCTATCACCTGAACATCAGTGTACACCCCGAACGAGACCTTACCTCTGCCCGAGCTCGTGAATACTCGGTCAACCTCGACTCCCTCCATCAGTTCCTCTGAGAAGAAATGGCCCATGCCCAGCCTGAGTGTTACCAAGGACCTGCAGATGCCAGATGAATGCCTGTGCTGGACTTCAAAGTCGGTGATCAAGTGTTTGTCAAAGCCAAGTACTTCCGGTCAACCAGGCCCTCCAAAAAGCTCTCCGAGAAAAACCTCGGACCTCAGTACTCCATCATCGCCCAGGCTGGTACCCATTCCTTTACCCTCTGACTCCCTGACTCCATAAAGTCTGTACATCCTGTCTTCCACATTTCATAGCTAGAACCTTCAGTACCCAACACTATTCCGAATAGGGTACAACCTCCGCCACCTCTGATTGAAGTAGATGGAGAACTGGAGTTCGAGATCTCTGAGATCCTCAAACTCCAAGATAGATCACCAAAGAAGAAATTGCAACCTGCTTTACCTAGTGCACTGGTCTGGATACAAAGGAACTGATGATGAGACCTCTTGGTTACTGGCCACTGAACTTGGTCATGCCTCTGAACTCATCCACGACTTTCACCTCCATTACCTAGTGTTGCCGTGGCTCCTGCGAAAATTGGCTCAGCTCTCACCCATTTTGGCAGGAGCCATGGCAACACTACCATTACTCTGACAAGCCCAGACCTCACACCTGACAAGGGCACAGGGAACAATGTAACTCATTCCAGTAAAAAGACAAGTTTATGTATTCTCCATCTACATACCTTCAACTTCCTCTGATCCCTCTCCATCCTCCTCTGATCCCTCTCCATCTTTCCCCAATCCTCCCTTTGATGCTCCCCCAACCAGCCTGTGGAGCATGTCAAGCTTCTCCTCCAAAGGAGACTCGGAGGCCTCCACATCCTCCCGCATGTCGGCCAACTCCTTGGCACCGACCACTGCATCCACCTCCAAGTCCAACCCATCTGACCCATATACCTCCTCCACTTTTAGCTCCACCAGCTGGTTCTGGCAATCCACCTTGTAGCCAGTCTTCATGATGTCTTGATGGAGATCCCTGAGGACCTCTGTGATGCCCCAAAGAGCCGCCACCAAGGCCGCCGAAGTTGTGCTCGGTGTGGACTCTGACGACCCACTTGGACCTGCCTCCGACATCTTGGTCCGTGTCTTCTTCTTTGTCCTCTGAGGCAACTCCGCCTTGACCTTGTTCCTCTTTGTCATCCTTGGCTTCTCTGACTCCTCGACCTCCGGCCACTCACACTTAACCCACGATGCACCATACTGTGGGCTTGCACACCACTGCCTTCCCGCCACTCAGCATACACAGGCTCAGGTCGCACTCGTGACACTGGTTGCACATGTGCTGCTCCTTCTCCTTCTCCTTGCCCTTTCCTTTGATCATGCTCTGTTTGGCATGGATCTCCTCGGCCTTCAGACATCAGCCAGCATCTCCAAAACTTGGAGATGCACTCACCCTTTTTCTGGCTGCAACCTCCTTGGCTTTGCGCCATTCCGCCTCCTCTGCCTTTCGTCTCACCTCAGCCTCAGCCTCAGCCTTCCTCCATGCCTCCTCATCCTTCTTCACCTTCCTGTGTCGCCTGTGCTTGGCAAATTTTACCCCCAAGAGAATGTCATCATTGTCTTCGTGCTCCTTGAGGCAGTCATCAGACCACTCGGCGAGGTTGGGGATGTTGGACATGGTGGGATGAAAACTGAAGGGCTGGGATGGAGTGCTCCTGCCTTTATACTATATGAACCCCAAATGCAATCAACAAATATTTTGGACTCTGCATTTGAACTCTGCATTGTCCTCTCGCCTAAGGCCTTCAGGGGTTCAGGCCCAAGAGGGGGATACTGTTATATCCCGTATTTTCACTAAGTCCACTCTGACCTCCAAAACCTCCTCTGAACCTTTTACTCAACAACTCCAAAGCGATCTCGCTCAGAATGCAACTCTGAGCCCTTGGAGTTGTAGTTAGTATTTCGCTGTATGATTCTCTTCATTCTTGTTATGACACTTTGTCCCTATATGTACTAGTCCCATTACTCATCCGTCTCCATTCTTATATTTGCTTATTAGCACAGCTCCGGTATACTTATACCTGGCTCCACTCGTACTTACAAATGATTACTGATCCGTTACTAATCTACCTCCAAACCTCGTATATAAACCATCTCCAAATCATGTACTTTCCTCAGTTCAAATATCAACTATTACTTGCAACTCCTGATCCCGAATCCTTTGAGTCTTGACAACTCTCTTCTATCTGACTTACTCGTCATATCTCGTCATTGTTTACAACATTGAGTTTGACACCTCTGAACCTCTGAACTCCAAGCTCCAAAATCTGGGGCCAGACTCTGCAAGGGCACACCACATATGGTGAAGCCAAAGCCCCATGCCAAAGTCATCTCCAATGCTTCAGAGATAACCCCGGAGTTGACCTGGACTTAATAGTACCCTAGTAAGCATGAGAGTGAAGATGGGGAGGACAAGGCAAGGGAGAAGGGGAGGCAAGTGTGGTAGTGAGCGAGGTCCTGCAAGCATGGGCTGGGCATGCAGAAATAACTACACAATGTGTGATCCTCTCTGCATATGAGGACTCACTGAGGAGGAGGTGAGAGGGAGGGGAATGCGATAGCTGGGTGAGTGCCAGCATGAGGACAAGGAGGAGGTGAGGATGGTGGCTGGTGATGGTGACAGTAATGGCGAGGGCGTTCCTGGTTCAGCTAACTGACTTGCAGACATAAGTCACAACTTAGTGAGGTTCAGCTCAACTTTGTGAGCCATGTGGTCTGGCTGTGGTTAAGGCCAGTTAGAGGCCAGAGCCATGGCAACACTAGACCATGGTGGTGGTGGAGTGACAGGTAGAGGTACAACTGGAGGTGGTGGCACTGGAGCTGGGAGCTGCTGAATTGGCTGAATTGGCTGGCCCCCCCCCAGTGACAGAACCAGGCGACACCAAAGAGTCTTCATTATCTGAAACCATAGGAGGGATATAAGTTGACAGCTGAGGGATCATAGATTTGGAGGAGGGAATGGAGGCAGAGGGATGAGCAAGGCAGTGGCACTTGTTGAAATCAGTGCATTCAGATATCATGGTTCACTTGGTGACAGGATTGTAAAACTTCCATATCTTATATCCATCAGGATAACCTATAAACATGCATTTCTCATAATGAGAACCCAAAGATGACTGCTGATCCTTCTGCAGATGAACATATGTAGTACAACCCCAAACTCGAAGATGAGTGGTATCTGGCTTATATCCATGCCATTGCTCAAAAGGTGTTGAATTGTTGACAGCAGCAGTGGGACATCAGTTCCAAAGATGCACAAGTGCAGCCAATACTTTGCCCCAAAATGCAGATGGTAGCCCAGATTTGTGTAACATACTGGTGATATGCTCAGACAGCAGTCTGTTAGCACACTCAGCAACCCCATTTTGCTGAGGACATACCCTAGCAGTGTACTGGTGCAATATACCACACTGAGTGGTGAAATCGGAGAAAGTGTTGCTTATATGCTCCCCTCTCTTGTCATCACATAGTGCCTTCAGTTTGCACTCCAACTGGATCTCTGCAAATGCCTTGAATTGCTTGAAAGTGTCAAAAATATCTGACTTGCACTTGATAGGTAGGATGAAGCATATCTTGAGTAGTCATCGATAAATATGACCCAATAACAATAACTAGGCACAGAAGGATGCGAAACTTGATGAACATTGGTATAAACAAGTTCCAGGGGATGAGAGGCATGAGTTTCTGATGGAGGGAATGGATTTGCATGCATTTTGCCAGCTAGTCACAGCTCACAGACAGGATCAGGCACTGACTTGCCATCTAACTGCACCCCAGTGACAAGCTTGCACTCATATAACATCTTAATACCAGTGAGATGATGATGGGCAAGCCTGTGATGCCAAAGGGAGAGATCTAGTGGTACAGATGTTGCTGGATGTGCAGCTTCCCTGAATGACTTAGTCATGCCATCTAAGAATGCAGCATTGTTGTCCCTAATGGTGGTGACAAATAGTGGTGCTGTGGGAGATCAAGAGGACATCATGCAAGCAGAGTCTATATTGACAATGAAGCCAGCATGTTTTGTAAGGTATAGAATGGAGAGAAGATTGTTGCAAAGCTCTGGGACATGCAAGACACGACTGAACTCAACAGCTCTAGACCACTTCCCCTCAATGACAGGATGGAATACAGCAGACCCAACACCAGTGGAGTAGATGATTGTATTGTCAGCTAGCTTGATTGGCATGCATTTTGGGGTATATGTGCACAACCAATGGTGATGAGGGATCATATGAGCAGTAGCATCTGAGTCTGCATTTCAATCAAGATCAAAATCGATTGGAGATGATGATGAGGGGTGAGATGGGTCACTAGAACAAGTACTTGCATTTCCTGCCTATTCAACAACATCAGGAGAGGCTTGGATGGAGTGCACTGTAGCTGGAGCAGGAGTGGTAGATGGAGATGGAGTTGATGATAAGGAAAAGGAAGTCTTCTGAGCAGAGTTCACCTTCTTGCCCTTGCCCTTTGTAGTCTTGTAGGCATCCCTAGCATACTGCAAAGCAAAACACTTGCACTGGCAGTGACCAGACTTCTCACAGAAGGAGCAGGGCAAGGTGGGGTTACAAGCGCATGTTCCAGGAGTTGTGAAGAGGATAGAGTCACCAGAGGTAGCATCAGCATGGGAACCACAATGGATTTCTTTGGTCTGGAATGCAGCTTTTACCTTGTCATTGTCAAGATCAGTGAGGGAGGCAAGGGATGATGTAAAATGGGCATAATCAGATCCAAGGGCTTGAATCATCACCATACAAGTGATTTCATCGTCTGGACTCTTCATATCAAAGGTAGAAGTGTGAAGTTCCTTGATCTTTGACATGCCCTGCTCAACATGAGCAATGAGGGTAGTAAGGGACTCATTAGGATACTTCCTGATGCTAAAGAACTAATCATAGGTGACGGAGTGGGTTCCAGCCTTCTGCTGGATGTGGAGAGTCCTAAGGGCATTTCAAGCAGCAGTGGATCATCCTGGTGCTCCCTGATGTGGATCCTCTGATCAGGTGAGATGTTAAGCATGATTTTACCTGCAGCCTTGTTCTGTTTGATGTCCCAAGCATCTTGATGAGTTCCAGTGGAGGTAGGGTGAGTATCCTTTCCATCCACAAGTCTTCAGAGGTCTTTGGAGCAAAGTAGGGCCTTCATCTCCTTGCTCTAGGTGGTATTGTTGGTACCAATGAGTGGCAAGATATGATGGGAATGGTGTTGCTCCAAAGTCATGATGAAAAGTAGTGATAGGAGCGATGAAGTAATGGGGTAAAGATTGTATGGTATTTGAGAACAGGGAATTGAATGATAAGGTCAATAAGGTGTCAATGTGAGGCGATCTTGAGTGATAAGAGCTTAGAGCATAGGGCTTATAACCTAATAGAAGCTGGGAGCTTTAGAAGCAGACTAGCCACTGAATAGGGGAACATTAGGGGCACTGGAGTCCACTGTGAGTAATCAGAGAGACAGAATGGTGGACTCTGAGGGCTAAGTCGAGTACTGGAAACAAAATAGCAGCCACAATCAGCCACAGTGGCAAAAGAGTGTGTAGAGCAGCTGTTATGATCATATGTACATGGACTATCTTTTCTTTCATCTATGATGACCTTCCTTGTTCTTGTGTCAACTGGTTCACCTTCCATGCTTTGCTTCTGCCCAGTTGCCACCTTGCTTGTCATCGTTTTCTCCATGACTCACATTGACTCTTGTACCATCAAATGCAGCACTCCTAAGCCTGCCCTTATGCAACCCTAGTCTACTTATATCCAAGTCATAGCACTGAGATTCCTCATGCTAGAGTTCCTCTGTACTTCCATGGTTACTGGAATCCACTCTGTGCATCACTCCTCAGACCTTTCTTCTAAGTCTAGTCGACTTGGTCAGTCAGAACCCTAGTCCATAGTCACTTCCGTGGTCGCTGGTCTCTTTGTGAGCATCACCCATAGGAAGTCCCTAGTTGTGACGTATCATCCCTGGTAGTCACCTCTTGATTCAGATCCCTCAAACTCAGTCCACAGAGGCACACTTGTCCCTACTTGGGCCAAGCATAACAAAACTCTAGCATACCGAACTGTGCTACTGTCATGTAGTCACCATTTTTCAACCACCCCTGAACCTCAGTCCTTGACCTCCACATGGAGAATCCCTTCCACCAAACACTCAGAACCCTCTTCTTCCTCAGAAGATACCAAAACCTTTTTAGACTCCAATGAACTTCTCCAATCAATGGAAGAAATGGAGAACATCAGAATCCTCACCTGAGACTTATCAGAGTCTCATTGCATCCACAGTAATCCCCAGAGTTCCCATGCCACCATCCCCAACCCCAGTTCAATGGAATAATCCTTTTCTGTTTTCCCCCTTGAACCCAGTTCAACCACCACTTTCCCTGAACCCACCACCACTTCCCCTGTTTCCTTGACCCCCCTTGACCACCCAACCAAAACCCACTGAACTTTGTCTCGGAGTTCCGGAAGACTCTGATGGCTCTGCCTCGAAGGCTCAACCATGGCTATGAAACATTGCCTTCTATCTTGCCATCAACAACAAGGTATACAAGATGGAGGCTAAGCGTATCACTTATGTCCTATCATTCATGAAAAAGGGGTCTGCCCTCACCTGGGCAGATACCTTCCAAGAATCCAAGTACTCCACCAGGACCTTTACCATGAGGACCTGGGCTGACTTCATCACTGAATTCAACAAGACTTTCAAACAAGCCAACACAGTCAGAACTGCCATCAATTGGCTCACCACCAAGTGAATGATTGAGAAGAAAGACAGCATCTTCTCTCCCTCTCTTACCATGTACATCACTGACTTTAGAAACCATGTTACTGTCTTGAAGATTACTGATAGCAATGTACTCATCAATCATTTTTCCTCTGGACTTTCGCCATCCCTCATGGAGAAGGTCTATGGGATGGACACAGTCCCCACTACTATCAATGACTGATATAAGAAGATAGTTGTCTTTGACACCCAAACTTGTCACACTGCTGAGATCACCAAAAGGTATCAGAAGCCCACCTTTTATGTCCGCTACTCCTCCTATTCCCCACCCACTAGGGAGAAGGAGAAGGACCCCAACACTATGGACATCAATGCCATCAAACTTGCCAAGCTCACCCCAAGAGAATGAGAGGAATGTTTCAAAGAAGGAAGATGCTTTCGCTGCAGGAAGAAGGCCACTCAGTCAAGGACTGCATGGAGTTCACCTCCTCACAACTGAAGAAGGTCAGGAAGGTTTCAGTCAATCTTCCTAAGTTGATGGCATGTGAAGACAATGAAGAAGAAGAGGACTCAGTCAAACAAGTCTCCTTTATGGTCGAAGGAAAGAATTTTTGAATCAGAGGCCCTTGTCAACATGGTCCCCTCCCTCTTCTATAACTTGTGCACCTGTAGTTGCATCACTATCTGTGAAATCCATGAAGATTCCTCTACAGCTCATTCTCCCCTTGCACACCATGAAAACCATTGACAACCATGCCCTCATCGATAGCAGCACAGATATCTCCTGTATAGACTAGGCTTTTGTCTGGAAATACAAACTTCCCACTGAATGCCTTCTCTTCCCAATTCCTGTCTGAAATGTTGACCAATCTACCAATCAAACTGGCACCATCTACTTCACCTGCTCCCTCTTCACCTGCATAGAAGGAGTTGCCCAACATGTGAAGTTTCATGTTATGTCTTGTGGTAATGAGAACACTATCCTTGAACTCCCCTGGCTCCACACCACCAACCACACAATTGACTGGAACCGACAGACCCTCTCCATATCAGAATCCCTTAATCAATTGAAAGAGCTCTACATACAAAGTACCACTAACACTACTTACCATGACACTTCCTTTCACTCCTTCCCTGATAACTGGAAACTCCCAAAGCATGTCAGCATAAACACAGTTGATGACTGCTGCCTGTTTGACTATCTCAACATAGAAACCGAAGAAGACTATCTCCAATGAGCTAATGATAACCAGGTCATCAATTGCATTATTCAATGTGGCTCCTGATTTATCCTTGCCACTATCATTACCAAGTTGACCACCACCACTGAACTGGCCACTGCCACTGAGAAAGCCAAACCCAAGAAGACCCTACTCTTGGAATATCTTGAGTTTGCCAATGTCTTTTCTGACAAAGCAAGCAAATAACTCCCACCATCTAGACCCTATGATCACAAGATTAATCTCTTGCCCTCCTTCTAACCAAAGGTCAAAAAGTTGTACCCCCTCTCCCCTAATGAACGCAAAGCCACTAAAGAGTTCCTTGATGAGAACCTGTTCTCTGGAAAGATCCAACCATCCAATTTCCCCCAAGCCACTCCTTTCTACTTCATCAAGAAGAAGGATGGGAAACTCTGTCCCTATCAAGATTACCACCAACTTAACCAGGAAACCATCAAAGATGCCTATTCTCTTCCCCTCATCCCCAACCTCATCAACAAACTCCAAGGTGCCAAACATTTCACCAAGTTCAACATCCACTGGGGTTACAATAATGTTCATATCAAAGATGGTGATCAATGGAAAGCTGCCTTCATTACCCATCATGGCCTCTTTGAACCCACTGTCATATTCTTTGGTCTGACCAATTCCCCTGCCACCTTCCAACATTTCATGAACAACTCCTTCCATGACATGATCACTGAAGGATGGCTCATCATTTACATGGATGACCTCCTGATATTCTTTCCAGACAAAGAAACCCATACTGCTCACACCTGATACATTCTCCAGCAAATGGAAGAGCTCGACTTACATCTCCACCTTGAAAAGTGTACCTTCGATGCTGAGGAAGTCGACCTTGGAATGATTGTCTGCCCTGGTGAAATCACAATGGACCCTGTCAAACTCGATGGAATCACCTCCTAGCTTACCCCTGCTAAGGTAAAAGATGTTCACTCCTTCCTTGGCTTCACCAATTTCTACTGGCAATTCATCTCTGATTACTCCTCCATCACCCAACCCTTCATCAACCTCACCAACAAATTGCACCCTTGGTCTTGGACTCCAGCCTGTGAACTCACCTTCTCCACCCTCAAGGGGATGTTCACCTCCCAGCCTGTCCTCCAACTCCCTGATCAAACCTGTTCCTTTCCCATTGCCACTGATGTTTCACAGTTTGCCTCTGGAGCCATCCTCTCCCAGACCAACTATAATGGTCAATGGTGTTCCTGTTTCTACCTCTCCTGTTTATTTGGCAATGCTGAATACAACTATGATATTCATGACTGCAAACTCCTCGTGGTTATCTGTGCTCTTAAGTTGTGGTGACATTACCTCCAAGGCTCCCCTTTTCCGATTCAGGTCTTCACCAACTATTACAGAATGGGAGGACCCCCTATCTTTTCCACCATTCACATCACGGGACTTGTGGACAGACTTCCAGCTGGACATGGTGATACCTCAAAGCCAGTGGGATGAGCTCTTTAGCTTCGACCACTACAATGCTGAGGGGAACAGCCGTACCACAGAGGCAATGGACACCATCTTCTAAAGCAGTATGCCAGACTCTATTTCCCCTTTTACTTACACTGCCTCGCACAGACACTGCCTCCTCAGTGATGCTCTCTTTATGCATTGCCCTGTGATCCTACTTTACCCAATCCCGGTTTGTCCCAACTCTATTTAGTATTGCCATGGCTCGGCTCAGCTCTGTTCCACTCGGCTATTTCCAATTATGAGTATTTATTGGCTCATAGAGTAGAACCGAACTGGGTGTGGAGCCGACAGTTAAAACGGCTTAGCAGCCAAGAGCTGGATATTGAGGGGCTCAGCAATAATTAAATAATGGCAGCTCAAGTCAGCTCAGACCGACTCGAGCCAATTCCAGCTATGAAGTGAACTAGACAATACATGTAGAAACTGTACAAAAACCATACATTCCAACCTTGTAGTACAACAAAATAAGGATAGGAAGAACAGTGGTATCCCTATGTAGTATGTACTATGTAGTATGCAGCCAGGATGGAGTTGGAGCCCAAAGCTATCTGATGGACCATTCACTTGACTTCATTGCCGATGAACTTGAATGCGGGTGCTGCAGCATAGAGGTGGAACCAGGGATGGTGTCACATGCCGGGGCTGGTGCCACTACCTGAGTTGGTTGGTCAGACTCGTGAAATACTGGGTTATAAGTTAGGATAAAAACTTACTTTCAATGACGGACCTTGGTAGCAGAATGGAGAAGGCTAGCCTGGCTGGCACTGGCTGTGTTACAGAATGGGAGGACCCCCTATCTTTTCCTTCATTCACATCACAGGACTTGTGGACAGACTTCCAGTTGGATACAGAGATTCCTCAAAGCCAGTGGGACAAGCTCTTCAGCTTCGACCATTATGATGCCATGGGGAACAGCCTTACCACAGAGGCGATGGACACTGTCTTCTAAGCAGTATGCTGGACTCTATTTCCTTTTTACTTACATCGCCTTGCATAGACACTCTCTCCTCGGCAGTGCTCTCTTTATGCACTGCCTCATGATCCTACTTTACCCGATCCCAGTTTGTCCCACATCTACTTCATATTGATATCTCACCTTCTGTTGTCACCCATTGAGGCTGTAGTCTTAGGTTCCATTCCATTCCCTCCTGGTTTACCTCAGGACTTATTTATATTCTGAGTCTGCTATGGACTCTGATACATAAGGCCTATAAAAGGTCTGCTTCTTTCTCTCATGTACCTTACCTTGATCTATGCAATCTACCACCTAGTGTCAAGAAGCCACATTGAGCTCCTTCGTTTGACCTCCACATCTCCTTAGATCTCAGCCCTTCTGAGAAGTCTTCCCTTTCCAGGTCAACTTAGTTTCAGCATGTGCCTTTGTCCATAGATGGTGCTTGGATGCCTCAGTGACTCAAGAGTCATCACTGCCATAGCCATTTGGGAATACCTCTTTAGGATCCAGGAACATGCAACTTGACCTGCTGGTCCAGCATTATTTGTTTGCTTCAAGTTAAAGCATAACAAAAGATCAAGGTGAGTACACCGCTGGTGTTATCCAACCCAGCCACCACCAAGGATCTATTCGGAACTACCCACAACGGGTAGTACACTTTCGTCAAGACAAGACATTTCTCTGTGAATACCAAGTCATCAGACGATGAAGACAGGAACCAACAGTACAACCCCCACTCCACCCTTTTTGGAATACCTGCTGTGCCTTCTTCCTCCGGCTCTGACAGATCTCGAAGAATACCAGGATCTTCTTAGGCAAGTCCCCACCACAGAACCCATACTCCCTCATCAGTCGACCCTTCCCTCTCCAGGAAAAGCCCACAGCACACTCCAGAACTGGTCCATGCCCCTATTTCTATCAACACTCGTGCCACCCTACTATCCTGCAGAGCACACCCAGAAATCGATATCGAGAGATTCACTCCTCCCCCAGGATCATCCAACCCAGACCTAGTCCTCCACTCGGCCCACAGCTCCCCCCTCTCCAGTTTACCCCTCTCTGATAATGAAGAAGAAGACAATGAAATGGGAGAAATTAAAGTGGCATTGCCCAAAGAATTCTCTGGAGAAATGCATGATGCCAACTGCTGGCTCATGGCAATGAAGGGTTACTTCACCCTCAACAACAAACTACAGGACAGAGGACAATCCTACATGTTCCTTAACAGGATGGCAAAAGGCTGAGGAAAAGCCTTTGCCAAAGCATGGTTGTCCAAACTTTTGGACTCTGCTATCCCCACCACTGACAAAACCTTTGCCAAGATACAAGAGGCTTTCCAGACCACCTTTTCCCCATACAACACCACCACCACTGCTCATATCGACCTGGCAACCCTGATCCAAGATGTCCATGACAAACGAGACTTCGAGAAGTTCATCTCAGCCTTCTCCATCTTGGCAGTCAGAAGCCAGATCACCGATGTGAAAGCCCACTTGGAATGGTTCCTCTGCAGAATCAACCCCGAAATTGCCAAGTGTTACAGTTTTTCTCCTTCATCGTCATATCCTCCTCCTTTCTTTTCATGCTTCTATGCGGACTTGGAGAGGAACCCTCTCCCATGCTAACCATAGCACTCTTCTTGTCGCTGGCCCAACTGCTTTCTTCTTTATGCAGCTATTTTCCTAGCCAGGTGACCCTTATCTCTTTATCTTGGTATCTTCTTATCGTCGGACTCCCTTATCTCCTATCATCGTTTCTATCACAATGATGACGTCCCCCTTACTTCCATCACATTCCATGTAGTTTGATTCCCTTCTGTCATGGTCACGCTGTCTCCGATCCAGTATATGTACTTGGTCTCTCCATGTAAACTAGTCTCCATTCTTGATCTATGCAATACAAGTGTACTATCTGGTTTCACCCTTGGAAGCTTTCACTTCAACCCTCTGAGTAAAATCCTTAGGAACTCTCTCTCAATCGTTGGTCTCTTCGTGAGTATCACCTGAAGAGACTTCTCCCTCGAGTTCTAGAACCCATGTATGCCAAGTGTAACACCAAGCAACTTACCCTATCTGGTGCCATAAAGAAACTGGATAATATGGAAGAAGTTTACCAGAAAGCTTCCGAAATCGAAGGGGGACTCAAATGATTCTGCACCATCAGGAAAGGGCCCGTTGCCCATTACAGAGGAGGAAACAAGAAAGATCCCAATGCTATGGATGTGGACAGGATCTTCCTCTTTCCAGTGGAATGTGCCAAATGAATTCGGGATGGCACCTGCTTCCTATGCAACAAACTGAACTGCTCCACCAGGAATCACCCAAAGGAACAGACGTTCCGATTCAAGGGAGCCAAGAAGGAAACCTGTGTGCGCACAGTCACTGTCAAAGGAAAAGATCCAGATATCAATCTTTTCCTGTCAAACATTGACAGAAGCAGCAACAAGGACAAGCTACTCAGAGCTCTGAAGACAGCTCTAGATCCAAATCTAGCTGAAGATGGACGACCCCTCCAAGAAGACTCTCACACATCGTGGGAAACCCCTGAAGACGAGGTGGACTCCATGGAAACCCACATTAAGTCCAATACCAATGATGTCAAGGCTCAAGTGCATTTTTAGAAGGAAGTCCAGGACCAATGCCTGGTACTTCCGTTACTATTGCCCCTGTATTTATTTCTGGAAAGAAATCAAGTTCCATTCAGATCCTGATCTCTATCTGAAAGAAGGGGGGGCAAATGGTTGGACTACATGCACTCATTGACAGTGGAGCAACCGGATGCTTTGTCAGCCAGGACACTGTCAACACTCTAGGACTTCCCAATTGGTGCTTAGACAACCCTGTCAAAGCATGGAATGTGGATGGTTCCTCTAACTGCTCTGGTGACATCACAGAGAAAACAAATATTACCCTGGACTATGGAGGGGTATGCGAACAAAGGGATCTTCTGATCCTCAACTGTGGCAAGAATAACTTCATCCTTGGCCTCCCCTGGCTCCAGACCATGAACCCGGAGATCAATTGGAGAGAAGGGAAGGTCATCCTGACACTGACCAAATTTAGGAACACTGGCAAAGAAGACCCTGGCCTTCTTCATCAATGATACCTCATATGGTATCTAGGACATGATGAAGTTGAGCAGACCAGACAAGATCTCTATGACTCATACCACCAGAAGAGCAAAGAGGACAAACACCTCTTCCGCAAACACGAGAATGATGTCAAACCCAACTACATCATTAACCAGACAACTCTGTCCACCATGCTGGCGCAACAGTTGGAGCACAAGGATGTGACACCCCCTCCGGCCTATAAAGAATTTTCCGAAGTATTCTCAGAAAAAGGAACCACTAAACTCCCACCGTCCAGACAATATGACCATGGGATAGAACTCAAGGATTCTTTCATCCCTAAATGGGCAAAGAACTACCCACTCAACCCACTCAAGCAACAAGTGTGCAAGGAGTTTATTGATGAAAACCTCAAATCTGGCAAGATTTCCCCTTCCAAATCACCTCAAGCAGTGCCCTTCTTCTTTGTCCAAAAGAAGGATGGCAAGAAGCTTCGCCCCTGCCAGGATTACCAACACCTCAACGACAGACCATCAAAAACGCTTACCCTCTTCCCCTTATTCCAGAACTCATGAATAAGCTCCGAGGATCAAGTGTCTTCACCAAGTTTGATGTCCACTGGGGATATAACAACATCCTGATCAGGCCCAAAGACTGCTGGAAGGCCACCTTCATCACTTCTTTTGGCCTTTTTGAGCCAAATGTCATGTTCTTTGGACTTTGTAACTCACTGGCAACCTTCCAAGCATTCATGGATGACATCTTTTGTGATTACATCACAGAAGGGTGGCTCATCATTTACATGGATGACCTTCTCATCCACTCTTCCAATCCCACCCTCCATGCCGAACACACCAAGAAAGTCCTCCAGAGACTCCAAGAACATGAATTGTATCTCAAATTGGAGAAATGCCTTTTTAACGCCAAAAGTGTCAAATACCTCAGCATAATTGTCAATGACAAGGGTATCGAGATGGACCCTACCAAACTCTCAGCAATCAGGGACTGGCCAGCCCCGCAAGGCGTCAAAGAAGTCTGATCCTTACTTGGCTTCTGTAACTTTTATAGGAAGTTCATCCCCGACTTCTCTTCAATCGTTGGACCGATTATCCACCTCACCAAGAAAGATACCCCCTTCTTGTGGACCGACTCTCAGCAAAAAGCCTTTGACACCCTCAAGGACACCTTTACTTCTGGACCTGTCCTGGCCTTCCCCAATCACAAACGACCATTCACCCTGATGACCAATCCCTCACCAACGGCATGTGGAGGAGTGTTAATGCAGAAGGACCACAATGGGGATCTTAAACCCTGTGGTTATTTTTCCGAAACCTTCTCTCCTGCAGAGAGAAATTACAACATTTATGATCGTGAACTCCTCATGGTCATTTGCAGTCTTGAAGAATGGTGCCAGCATCTGTTGGGCTCCAACTCCCCAGTCACTATTCTTACTGATCACAAGAATCTGACCTATTTCAAGGACCCTACTAGGAAACTCTCACAAAGACAAGCCCATTGGCTTCTCTTCCTTCAGGACTTTGACTTGGATTATGTAGCCCTCCCAGGTACCCAGATGGAACCTGCGGATGCCCTCTCCCAAAAGAATGGAGTGGAAACTGGGCTAGATAATGCCAATGTACAACTCCTGCTGGACAGTGCTTTCGAACATCATGTTCACACCATCGACCTCGCTCTCATGAGCAGCATCAAGGATTCCTCCGCCTTGAACCCACTCGTCCTTAAGGCCATCAAGGAAATGGA
This sequence comes from Boletus sp. MG55, assembly GCA_003313885.1. Lineage (NCBI taxonomy): Eukaryota > Fungi > Basidiomycota > Agaricomycetes > Boletales > Boletaceae > Boletus > Boletus sp. MG55. Next base: position 707 of record QGOI01015888.1, on the reverse strand, counting down.
TAATGAAGAACCCCTATTCAAATGCACCATGCGCCACAACTGGACGTATGATGAGGGGCGCTTATACTTCAAAGGACACCTCTATGTCCCCAAAGTCACTTGCAAGGACCTCGTGGAAGCTGCCCACGGCTCCCCAGAAGGGGGTCATGGTGGTCATCTCCGCACCGTTGCCTTCATCAGCAAACCAGCACTTGGCTCTATAGAACTGTGCAGAGTTGTATAGACTCACAGACCTCATAGAGAGGTACCTAGTAATACAGATCTGTACAGACTAGCCCCTTTCTATACAGACTCTACAGAGTACCCCTATCTTCACAGAGCTGCACAGACTACCTGTACAAACTCTACAGAGTTCATAGATTTACCATACAGAGCAGCACAGAGCTGTACAGACTAGACAGAAGAACTGATATCCAACAGATCCTTCTTCAGATATTGCTTCAGATCATATCAAAAGTCAAAAGAAATATATTATGTGTCCTAACATATATATATATACAAACATACTACCAATATGTAGTAACACCTACAAACAATAGTACAAACCTTGTCAAAGAAAGAAAAAAATATGTTAGTAGTTAATTAGAAGAAGTAAAGATACACTTATCAAAGAAAGTTATCAAATAAGGCTAAAAAAATGACCAGATGAGATAAATGTAAACTTGCCAAACAAGACAAAGAAAAACTTATCATAGAATAGATGAGAC
>QGOI01015795.1:0-26058 GCA_003313885.1 Boletus sp. MG55 | reverse complement strand
CCGACTCTCGTCCCTTCATCATGTACTCTCGCTCTCAGCTCCTTTTTCTACACAAATCTCCTCTCGTACAACTCCCCAATGGCATGCCAGCCCTAAAAGATTGGTTCGGGTCCGTACTCGCACCCTTCCTCCCCCCTTCTTTCAACAGTCTGCTCACCACGATTCCAGGACCGAAAATGACCAGTCGAGTTCCAAAAAAGACTCTGAAACGCCGCTTCCCGTTGGTAACACACGAGACCGACGGTGCGCAGTTTCGTCTCCCTCCCAGTTCCTCAGTTGACATCGCTCACTCAGGTTCCGTCGAGACGCGGATGATAGCGGTATGTATTTCCTTTCGCGGTGCATATATTCTCCAACGCCACTCTCCAGCTTCTGCGAGGCAATCATTCCGCGGCGCTGCCATTACCCAGCCTTCTCAGATGGGCAATTTCAAGCATCAGTCAATTCGTGCGGCGGACCGCGACCGCGACAGGGATGCCGAGAAAGAGCAAGACCGTGAAAGGGTTAAAGAAGGTCAAGAACGACTGCGCAATGCGAGTACAGATCTCATACAAGCCGCTTCAATCGCATTAAACGCTATCATTCCAGTTATCCGACAAGTATGACCGCGATCGCCGTGCCTTGTCGTCCATATCACAAATGCGTGCCAAAGACAGAGAGTTGGCCCCCCATCTTGCCAACACCTCTTCGAGGGCCACTGCCCAGGGACACCAAACAGTTTCATCACGCGCAAGTGACTCGCGGGACGCCCAAAGGAAGAAAGACGGGGAATCCAATGAAGATTGGCGACGAGGTGTGTTATCATCAAAAGTTTGTTGCATGCCGCAAGAGTGACCCGCTCTATCGTGACAGGTGCGGATCAGCCCCGGACAGGTAGAGACCGTAAGCACTAAAGTGGTGTTTTCGATTGGATGCTTACTTGTTTGACCAGGGCCAGAGAATGGTCGCAGGGACCGCGATGATCGCGAACGGCCACGTTCCAGAGTCCGAGATTCCTCCCGGTCCCGTCGTGAAGGGTCCCCTTCGAGACGTGATAAAGAAGATCGGAGAACGGACCGTGACGACGGATATACTTACCGAAAGGACAGAGACGACCGCGACAGGGATTTTGAACGAGACTCCGAGCTCGAAGACCCCAGGCGATGGAGAGATGATGGGAAGAGAGATGAACGCGTGGCTGCTAGACGCGAAAGGGAAATTCGCGACCGCCGTGACCGACCCACATGGGATGGAGGTGACCGTTCCGACAGACGCTGGGCTGCTGGAGATGACCGGGACAGTCGGGCCAAGAGATCAAGTGGCAGGGACAGGGACAGGAAGCCTGGTGAAGATGGTAAGGATCGTGATGACCGGAAGGACCGAGAGCGCGAGAAAGAGCCTGCTTGGATGGATACTTACATCCCAAGCAATGACAGTAGTGGGGTTATTGGCGGTCACCGTCCTGGTGGAGAACTGGATGGTATCCAAGCGTTTAGGAAGGAAATGCAGCAGAAAGACAAATCCACCTCGCCAGTGACTTCCGGTCTCGCAGTGCCACAGACTCAAGCTTCATCCCCTGATCAGGCTCCAGAAAACCAGCTCGACGAGATTCAGCTCTTCCGTCTGATGATGAAGAGAGAAGAGGAGAAGAAGAAATCAGATTCCCCTGTCGTTCCCCCAGTAGTTCATCCTGCTATTGAGAGTGCTTCTGCGGGTGCTCACGATGATACTTTACAAGGTACGCTGCAAATATTTAGTGAATTCATCCACATTTATCGTGGTAGCAGCCCATGCATCTCTGGAGGTCAGCGCAAATTTGACACTCACACCCGCTCTGTCGAGCGAAGGTGTTTCATCGCCTGGCGAACAGCATGAAACTTCTGTCGTCATCGGTGTAACTACTGATGCGCCAACCCCTGCGTCCACCTCTTCTCCGCAAACCTCTGCATCATTAGTTTTCGGTGGTCAAGAATCCGAATCGTCCGATAAACTGACCCCACCGAGTTCGCGAGTATTCTCAACCACACTGCCATCCGACCCATCTACGACGACGAAGCCGTCTATTGACCCCACGATTCCTGCGAATCCAACCTCTCAATCTCACCCTCCCGGTGGATCTCGACTTCTTGCGCTGGGGTCCCGGAATCCACAAAATGCAGTTACTTCGTCTGTGCGCCCTACATCCTCCCAAAGCCCAGCGTCCTCTGTCCAAAAGAACGGCAACGTTGGCCTGAATGCAGTTGTTGGTGCTGGGGTCAGCGTCAGTCAATCAATCGAGCCCTCCTCACACTTTACACCCGTGGTCGAGACTCTACGACCCAATAATGATTTTTCCCCGTTCGATGAACACAGAGACGCACGTACCCTCCCAAGTGCATGTGCATCTGAAACAATCCATCGTGGACCCCTGACCTTGGCGGGTGATCGCACCGTTTATCCCATAGAACACATGTTGGCTATCGAGCCTGGCCTTGCGGGGTTTTTTTCGAATAGCCACCCAGCTCAGTCATTCGAACAACCTGTCGGCTCAGGTATTGCTGCTGCAAAAGGCAGCCGATTTGCAAAGTTCTTCGATGGGAAGAACAGAGACAGCCAACCTACTCCCTTCGCGAAAGGTCCGATGGGTGCATCGGGATTGTCGCAACCCGCTCCTCAGAAAACGGACCTTCAGGGTTTGCATCTTCCCCATAACTCTGAAGCCAGAGCAATGGAAGACATTTTCGCAATGCTCAGCAACTCTGCGCAGGTAAGCATTGATCCGATTTCCCAAAAGCAAGTTTTCATACCTTATAAAACAGGCTCAGAGACTCGGCGTTGCTCCAGAACTGTCGAGCCTAGAGATGGGCTATGGATCACCGTCGAACAATCTGCATGCGCTGCAAAATCCTCAGGGCCATTCCCATCTACTCGGCCCCGGTCGAATGGACCCCCTCTATGATGATAGAAACTTTGTCCCGGATGGCATGGTGCCCGGCCTTCGGTCTGCTCCACCCCCTCGCAGTCGACAAAGTAGCGCAATGTTCTCTGACTTCCCTGATGAGCCTATACAATTCAACGGGCAACGTGCCCCAACCCAGATCTATCAAGGCCCAGTACCCTCGATGCATATGCAGCACGGCAACATAGGGCGGAATGGTCCTATCTCGATGCAAGCAGCTCAGTTCCGCGGTGCTCCATCTCCTAATCACCTCACCTCTGTGCAACGTTTACCGCCCGGCCTCGCTAATTTAGGTGGACGACCCCCCCATGAGCCCAGCCAGTTTGTCAATGCGCCTGTTGGAATGACGAATGGCGGCCTTCATGGGACGGTACACGGAAACGGGCCTCAACCACCCTTCAACAACTTCCAACAACCTTCACTAGGCTTCAGTGGCGGGCCTCAGATTCGCGCTCCCCACCCAAGTGCACATCAGCTACAAGGGTCGTTGGGTCCGAACGCGTTACAAGGACTCGTTCATCCTGGCAACCTCGCATCCACTCAAGCACAGTTGTTAGGTCTTGCCGGAGCTAATGGCATGCATGGAGGGCTCCGTGGGCCTGGAGGATTTGGGCAGCAAGGCCCTCAAGTTCAACCACCTCATATCGCTTTAAGGCAACACCAACAACCTCAACAGCAAATCCCTCCTCACATGCTTCCACTGCATCTCCAGCAGCAAGGCTTCGGTGGCGGGGCTACTAACCAGCCCGCCCATGATCTCATGGCTTTACTCATGAACGGAGCTCGCAGAGACTAGATACTAAATATACTACGCCCGGTGACCATCTGATTTCGTTTCTCCCTGTTCGTCTCAATCCCTGTCTATGGACTTGCCTACATTCCTTATTGATACATAGTTTCATACCGTTCGTTCGATTCTTCTCACTGCTTCACTATGAATTATGAGTTTTGGGCACGACGGTAATGCATGAGTTCCTTGGCACCAACATTCGGGTAAGTTCCACTTGTTCTTGCAGTTTACTTGTGCCGTTCGGATGAGACGCGCTTGTTACATGCATCGTATCGCCTGTCACGCGCAGCAAGCAACAACGATCCATGATGCGGCGGCAATTGTCGGACGAAGGAGACCCAACTTGGCAAAATCCAATCGGGGGAGGCCCTTCAGTTTGCTGAGAATTCACCATCAAGGAAGACTTCTATTCTTCCGTGGCAACCAGCAAAACGTGAGGCGCTCTTTGACCTACGGAACGCCGTGGAGTTTGAGCATCGTCTTATCCCCACTCCCGAAATTTGTTGGAAAGGTGGATCACCTAGGATGGATTGGGAGATAAGGTTGTCGTCCACCTGCCACCATGTCGGCAGTGTTACTCGGCCAGACATTCTTACTCGGTTCCCCGAGTACAACGGCGCGCCGCGCGCCGCGCCGCACTGTGAGATGAGCGGTCTACCTGTCACCGGGTAAGTAGTTAAGTATAACAAAAATTAGATCATCATTTGGGAATCCGACAGGGACGCCGCCGGGCTGTACCTCTCGATGAACAATGTGTGAAGCTATATACGATGAGCGCCCTGATAAGAAGTGAATGATGCGGAGGTGCTCTGTGGGAGCCGGCGTAAATGCTTGTAAATTACGGAACTTGGATGAGACAATGTGTCCATATGGATGTGAACCGTCATTCAACGGAGCCAACATGAGTGCTGAGCACTCAGATGGCGCCTACTATGTTGTAGTTTGTAGAGCTTAGGTCAGTGACCTCGTCACTGTATGCGTGCGTTGCACTGGCAGCTTCTGAGAAGATTCTGAGGGTAGTAGCCACTTACATAAAGAAGACACGCAACTACCTAACATCCAATGCCTGCAGGCAGACAACGTGGAGCTGTCCTGCCAAATCAGAATAAAAGCTTCAAATATCACCGAGGACGAAGTAAGTAATACATGCCGCATGCCCGCTTGAAAGGACAACGGATAAGCGGTACACGCTTTTCACGCATTGCGGGAGGTAAAATCTTGACTTGGATCCACTAGCCTACCTCCATCCGCCTCCCGCCCGACGCCAACATTTTGCGAGTACAAGGTCGCTGCGTGCTGTGTTACTCGCGAGACATCTCACGCTCGATTCACTTCGAGACGATTTTCCTTGTAGTCGTTGCGTTGCATCCACTCTAGATCCATCCAACTCACCAGTCTCTCTTTTACACCGTCTCTCGCTTCATCCCTACCGACATTTTCTTTAATCTTTTATAACTAATCACGCAACAAGACGTCTTGAGGATCCGGTGGTCATCTCTCGCAGGTGAGTCAAGGTCGTCTGTATACATGGATGATAGCATTAAATTGGCGAAAAGTAAATTTCAAGACTATTGTGAGCGCATTCTGTCTGTCGATCATCGATCGTCCTTGCCTGACATGAGCCCATGACTGGCAGACACCAAGAATACTGGTCCCAACCCTGCTTTGAAACGACAGTGTGAGTTGGCGCCATATGTGGTGAAAATACGTCATTTTGTTCTGGACGCTGTAAAACGTGGGGTCGTGGGAAACTGCGCGCATGGCGCTGTTTCTACACGTGCCACGGTGACGGCGTTGCTTGGCGGGCAGGGTAGTATTCCCACCAGCCATTTGCTTGGGTACGCATTAGCCGATCCCGGGGCTGGCTGTGAGAGTTGCCGGCATCACGCCCAGGATAATCGAGATAATCGATGTGAACTGCCGAGCGGGCGGTGGCAGCAGACTCTAACTTGTCTCGAATGAGTTGATGGCATCTCGACACTGTCGTCATGTTTTGACACCCTTTACATCCAACCTGGGCCTTCTCTTTTTTATTTTGTAGGGTTTTCCCCTTTTATGGACATGTCTGGGGTATTTTCTCTTCGTAAATGTTTTCGTGTTTCCTGTTCATTTTTCCTTTCCTCTTTTTTATTTATTTATCCTGTGACAGCCAGCGCGGTTGTTGTTGTTGTGCTCTTATTCATTTCAAGCAGTCCTTTCCCTCTTCCTTGTCGGGTCTTCGTTTCAGAAGGCTCGTCGCTCCTCGTCGCTATTCACGACGTCGAACTTGTGCATCTGTCTCTCCCTTCCATATCCCCTCCTTCTGCTCATTTCACGACCCTCCACGCTGACCACGATTCATTTCTTCTAGTCTACAGTGCGCGCCACATTCAACCCCGCGTACTGCACTACCACATTTGACGTCGACTACGAAAGTGCGCTCGCCGTCATTGCATGATTACTGTCTTGCCCGCTGTGAGTACAACATGCCACCCTCTAACTTTTGTATGCCGCTGGCACGCCAAACAATTCGATATTCCCAAACCTGGTATATCACCACCTTGGATACCATATATTAACCTCCGTCAGTGACCTGTTCATTGAGGGTGGGGAGGAACTTTTACGCGGCTCGCGCTCTACCAGCGAATCGAGGCCTCTTCCCGTGCCACATTAGGCACCTTACATATTCATCGTTCTGTCTCTCATGCTTATCCCGATGCATGCTAACGGTGTCACTCTCTTTGTGGGACATTTCCCCAGTCTCTTGTTGGTCAATTACTCTCCCAAGCCAACACACACCCTTCCCATTGACTCAGACATGAAAGACATTTCGATCTCTTCTTACCGGAGCTCTCGAAAAGCTGCGTACCCGAAGAAACGTCCATCTCCGACAGGCGTCTTTAAAATCAGCAAGACTCCAGGCGGTCCTTTCACTCCGAGTCACAAGCCCCCCTACTCTGCCAAGGCTGCTTTGCTTCAACAGCGTCAACGTGACGCGCAAATTGCTGCTCTTCGACGACAAGGAGTTCTTTTGGAGGAAGAGTATCGCGATGATATCCGGTACTATATGCATGAAATGGAGGTAAGGTCCGCCCGAATGTTACCAAAAGTTCGGCATTGATTTCTCCCGTGACAAACAGAGGTATACCATGTCATCTGCGCAATCCATGGATCAACAACCTGAAATACGGTGGCATATGCGTCCTTGTCTGGTTGACTTTCTTGTCGAGATTCACTTTGCGTTTCGCCTCCGACCGGAGACTCTTTATCTCACCCTCAATATAGTGGACCGCTATGTGTCTCGCCGAATTGTGTATACCAAACACTACCAGCTCGTTGGATGTGCAGCATTATGGATTGCGGCCAAGTTCGAAGACGCCAAGGATCGCGTACCCACGGTTCAAGAGCTCGCACAGATTTGTCGGGAAACATATGGTGAATCAGCTTTCATCCAAATGGAGGGCCACGTACTTGCGACGATCCAGTGGACTCTTGGCCACCCCACAGCTGAGGCTTGGCTTCGTCTGATGTGTTGCGATCCATTCATCGAGGAAGAGAAGGTCCAGCACGTTGCGCGCTTCCTCATGGAGATCACACTTTTTTATCGCGAATTCATCAAATATCCTCCTTCGTCGATAGCGCTAGGAGCTTTGACACTTGCGCGTTGTCTCTGTGGCAAGCCTCGGCGCCTTTTTGAGGAGACAGAGGAATGTCAGGAAATTGTCGAGCTCCTGGATAATCGCCTTGCTAAGCGGGTCAACGATCTCTCCGAGACTCTGGTGAAGAAATACTCCTACGCCTTTTATTCGAAGGCTGCAACCTTCGTTGTCCAGTACTATCTTCAGGGCGGTCGTTATGATCGACAGCAAATTGTCACTTTGCCTACAACACCGAAGCGTCCCGCTTTGCAATCTGGCACGAGTACACCAATGAGTGCTACGACAACTATATCTGACATCTCAGATGACTTCCCTTTGACACCTACGAGCCCTTCATCGTTCTCCTCAGATCCGTTTTCAAGTTCGTTCCTATCCGAAGACGACAAGGAGAATCTTCCTACTGTATTTGAGCTCTCCGTCAACAAACAACGTATCGAAGCACCTCCAGACCACTTCCTTCCCCACGAGTTTGTCGCTTATAGTCGTCCTGCACTCCACAACCTCAATGGCTCACCTCGAGTAGCCGCTGTTGCATAGTGCACCACTCCTCCGATGCCGTCTCTACAACTCTCAAAATGTAATACCACCTACACGCTCAGCTACTTGTGCACTGTTTGTTTCTACCACTCATCATCCACGCATCACCCTTCCTTTGCAATATTCACCCTCCGTCTCCATTCCGCCAAGCTCATCGACAACCTATCTCTAGAGGACGAGGGCCAAGCCAGCGCATCTAGCTGTGCCAAACCACATGATGCATGACGAAGCCTCCCGGCTGTAGCTTCCCTCGCCTTCCACTGCGAACAATCGCCTTCATATTTTGTCGACACCTCCAATCAATGTGCAAGCATTCTCACTCATTTCAGTCTCTGTTACTCTATGCATACACCATCCGTCACATCGCTCGCTTTCCGTTAAAATCACTCGCAATATTCCCCACGTGACGAGGTCGACAGATTCTCCCCATTCACTGTCAATCGCATTCGTTCTATATTATTCTTCACCTTATCATTGCGTTCACAATTCATCCCTTGTCGACCGTTTGGCTCGTTACGTGTGGTTTCTTGCGTCGGTTTGTCCTTGGCCCTTGACCAACCGTACAACTTTCACTGTGCCTACTTTAATTTAGCTTTCCGCGCACTTGTCACACACTCCATCTCGTCAATGTTGCAGCATCCCCGCATCTCCTACCCAATTGAACAATGTTTTTACAATACCGTATCTGCAATCTCAAGGGCTAACTACAAGGCTTGTGTGTCTCATGGCAAATTTAGTTCGGTCGCTGCTCGGTTCCGTTTCGTGGTCAGATGGTTGGGTGACCATGACAATACACAGACCCATCAGTGCTTCAAGGAACGCCGGATGGCTGTCGGCTGCAATTTGCGTGTAAACGAAGAATGGAAACTCGTCGGACAAAACCGATACCCGAGATGCTAGTAAGCTTATTCTAGCTTGTATTCTAGTGATTGATGTACCCGATAATAGGTCCACGGTCGACAGAATACAGTGCTAGAAGCACGCTGATCAGGATGTCGTTCCCATACAGGTCAGGTAATTCCCAAACTAGTAAACCACAAAGTGAATATCATGAATATTGGCCCATGTAACTCCCAAATAATTAACTTTTGTTCGGCCGACCGTCGTGTTTCCCTCTATTTTTATTATTGGGAACAATAAGCTCAATTATCTATATTGCATAGAAGGGGCTTGATTGCACGCATAAACCATTTTTCGCATCGCTAGGGAACGGGGACCTTTCTAATCTAGAACCCATGCACCTTCACTTTTCCTAATACCCACAGGCCTCTTCTCATCTAGGCTAATGCGTCCGGCGTTGAGAATTGCCGTCGTGAGTACAGTGTTTGCAATAGTTGGATATCCGGTTGCATCAAAGTCACTTGGTTTTGCCAGGCCGGCGTTTACTGCTCGCGCGGCATCGACGAACTTCTCGATCGATACATACCCATACCCCCGTTGCCCGTCAAAGTGACCGGTTTCAGACGGAGAGTATTTCATGCTAACAATCTAGGCATCAGCAGGCCACCTGGACAAGTTTGGGTGCGACCTACTAGAATGGATTATACCACGTCTTCCCCGTCTCGTCCACGGTGACATCATAGCCACGGTGAGCCTGATCGACATTGATATCCCCCTGGAATGTAGGACGATAGATTTATTGTATTGGAGAATTACGGTGCATTGTAGTACCCACCTTTTCTCCCATGTAGTACCAGTGCTGAGCCGAATGAATCCCAGCTTTTAGAGGCGCAGTCCAAGACGCAGTATACACCGCGGTCCCCTTGTGTTTCGGGCTGGTAATTGATTGCCAATCGACGAGGAGCGTTATAGTGTCTTCTGTATGAGGTACACAGTTGTAGGGTTCACTTGTAGCTATACCTGTAGCAGCACTCGCGACGACGCGAGTTGGTGTGGCCTTGTCCTGCAAGATCCAACAGCAAATGTCGATGTGGTGCGAAGAAAGATAGTAGCTGGAAAGAGATCAGTTTAGGAATGTCAAGTGTGATGTTGTTCAGGTAATATCCACTAACCTGATATCTGAGTCTCTACCAGCCCATGCTTTGAACGTCTCCAACTGACTCTTTGGTTGGCTCATCCATGCACTGAAAAAGTTGAATTCTCCAAGCGCCTGTGCTCTCGCTTTAGCATCGCTGTAAACGGGATCGAAACGTTTGTGGTGCTCGACGAAGCACACAACATTGTGCTTCCGAGCGGCTTCGATGAGCTGGTTGTGGTGAGAAAGAAGCTGAGTTGCCGGCTTGGTAACAAGAACATGGATACCCCGTTCAATTGCGTACAGGCTGATGGGGTAATGGGTACCTAGAGGATTAAAAGCATCATATCGTCTCTCTGTAGCCTCGAATGAACACCAACTGTCTGGAGTAAATATGACTACAGCATCGCCAGGAGACATCCCGTCAATCGCCTGCTTATCTGGCACAGAAATTTGAGAGCTGCATAACATGATCGTAAATGGACCACTGACATGCTTCTGGATCGTGTTTCCCTTCTTTTGGGAATTCGTCAAATCTGCGATAATGGTGTCAGGGACTGTTGCGGCGGGGTTCCTGACCCTTACGAGGTGTCCATATCTTTGTAGACATTGCTTATGTTCTCCTGTAGATGCTGCTGGATCAGAGGAAACTTGGATCCGTTGACGCCAACCATTCCAAGTTTGTCAACCTAGCGCGATTGCATGAGGCCGCAATGGCGTGTGGACGAATCGATCCTCCCGCACCTTGCCGAGTCTCCGAAGATCGAACATCGTCAGACCAACAACCTGGAATGCATCACGACAATGTAAGAAGCTACAGGATGGCTGAACTAACGCCGATCTAGCAACCCGACCAATGGATTAATAGGATGGTGTGATAGGGCGGGCCAACCCACCTTCTTGTCCGATTTCGAGGCTCCTTGACCTGTCCATCCTGTGGTATATTCACCCTGCGTCATATCATTGATGATTGGTTTCCGATGTGTTGGTAAGCACACCGACGTACCGTTCCGCCTTGAAAATAGAAACGACGTCAGCCAGGATGGAGATGGATCGACACAGATGCCTACACATCAAAACGTTTAACTTTGTCAGGTTTTCCATGTTGGATACCAAGTCCGTCCCGATGGAGGGGAATGTGAAAGTGTGAGCTGTTCGCAAGTTGGCATCTAAGAAATTCAGACAAACTGTTATAAGCAGTGGGTGAGCGGGCCGCTGATGAAGTTGTCCCGGTCGGACCGGCTTAGAAAAACGGACACCCGAGCCATTCGAGAACAATATTGGTGGTGTCTGGTGACCTCATATGGTGGTACAACGTCGTGCGCCATCCCAGCTACCACGGGTAGACGCCGAGGGCCAAGCGGTCAGCGCCAGGTCCTGGTTCCTGGGCCATCGCAAGTCTGATAAGTGCACCGTACAGCATCATGGTAGGACACGACACTGCCACTGACACGCGTTTCCGGATTGTGATGTCACCCTGAAATTGACTCGAGGGGTGGCAGCTGGTCGTGCCAGTCCGTGGGCCTCCCACTCGCACCTCGGACCGTCTGCGCAGCATCCAGAACCCAATTTTCTTTTGCCATCACCTCATCGCCTGGCCGCTAACCGCCTGCACAAGTTCACCTTTACACACCGACCGGCGTGTCTTGCACGTTTTCTCGTAAGGCCACTTTCCACTTTAGATTCAACCTTGGCCACCCGTTTACCTGACGTTTCCCATCCCGCTCTGTCTTTGGTAGGGGTATACGTCCTGGTCGTCTCACCCTTTTTGTTCACACCCCATCCTGGCCGACCATCGTTCACATGCAGCCAGTCTCTAGCTTGACAGATTCCGGCTTCGTTCCCAGGAAAGAATTCATTCGCGACCAGCGGACTACCTCAGATTTCTCCTTACTAGCTATTTCCGGTTCAAGCTGCATTAGGCTTTACTCTTTCTCGCTCGAGGTCATCGCCGACCTACGTCGTCTCTTTGACCACTTCTACCTCAACGCCGCTTGCCGCGAGGACACGACCCAAAAGCTGTGCGAGTTTCAACTCCACGGTAAACCTTGGGCTTCCCCAAAGAGCGCACGTACGGAACGCATCCTCCTCGACATCATTGCCGTTATTTATAGGCATAGTTATACCATTCTCTCTACCGTCGACTACGGTCGCGAACGCGACGATCGTCTGGCAATTGCTTTCTCTCGGCTATCTACTCCATCATTGCCAATTACACCCCATTCCCCAATCCCTGCTGGTTCTGGGAGCAACCTGTCTCATGGAACTGGTAGTAAGCATGAGAGGAAGATGCCCTTTGCAATATCTTTCATCTCCAGCACCGTCATGCGTGTCATATACCCTCCTTTGAATTCTACTCCCGCCATCCTGCAGGCAGTCCGTGGCTCTTGGCCAAGAGGCGTCGTGTCAGAGAAGAAGGTCGGAGATGCAGCATACGAGTTCAAGCTCAAGGGATACAGCTGTGTGTATACAACTCCTTTGTCATGTGCTTGCTACCAACTCAGTTCTGTCAGGGTTCAACGAGGACACGTTTGCAACTGATTCGCTTCATCAAATTCTTTCTCTCTTGACGTCTCTCGATGGTCACGCCTGCACAATGGTCACCTCTCTTTCCATCTGTGGTCGTTCACGAGTGAAAGACTTTTGGGTTTTCATTGGACCTGGATCCCCGGATGCATATGATCAAAATTGGCCAGAGTCGCCGATTAGCCGGTCTGGGTCTATGTTGGATGTTCGGCGATCTAACAGAGCGTCTACGCCTGAACCCAATTCCGATGCGGGTGTTATCCCAACGTCATTGCACAGGCGGGTAGCAACTGCCCCTCAGCATTTGCTGCCTCCCTCACACGGCCCCTCAGTCCCCTATCATATGCGAGCAACCACTGAGACCAATGGCTTGCCATCGTCATTTCCCGCACTTTCATCCCCACACGCAGTTCCTGGCATTGGGATGCGTAAACCCGCTCCGAGAGCTCAAGTACCCGTCTCTGTGGACTTTGATGCGCACGACGATGACGAACATGATCGTTACCGTACCTCTCTGCCAAGTGCGGTGCCGAGTAGTTGTGAGAATATGACAGGGGTTGGGACGCTCAATCGGAACAGATTTGGCTCTAAAGCCATCCATCCCCCGAACTCTGGAGAGCCGCCGGAGTCTAAACGTGATGGTGAAGAGACCGTTCACTCGCCTCCAGAACGACACGCAGACAGCAGGCCGAGATCACCATCTCCACACCGTCGAGTTAGCGCCATGCGGCCGGTGTCAACACGTTCAAAAACCCCACCGTTGCTCACTTCCCATCCACGCGACCCTCGTACCCCATCACCGCCACCAAGCGGTATGCCTCGGGCACACGACTTTCCATTAGGAGAGAACACAGCCCTTCTCAGCCCTGGAATGTTCCGCATACGAGATTCAGCATTTTCTTCTAATTCTGTTGACACCATGGGATCTTGCGATGTTCCCATCAGATGGACGGGATTGGGTAAGCCAGAGGGGATCGAGAACATCGAGGAGGAGCAAGAGTTGTTCACCGAGGAACCCCGGCCTCACCCCGTGTTGCGCGCTCCAATGCTACCTGGAAGTTGGTCGCCGACTCCAGAGGAGGAAGAATCCGGAGCCAATGATTGTTCGAAAACGGACGAGGCTACTGTTCGCCCTGAACACGGCAGACACCCTGACAGGTCTTTGCACGATGTCGATGTACGGGTTGCTTCACCTGAACTTGTGCGTGATGGGGCTGTGCGCAAGAGTGAGGCTGGAATGATAGGGATGATAGCACCTCGATCGCCACCTCCGCCCATACCCATCCCGTCGAGAGATAGCCTTGGCAAGTCGAAGGGTGGTTCTAGCGCACCGGCATCGCCAACGAAAACGGGAAGTCGAAGTGGCAGTGGCAACGGTTGGGTCCTAGTCAATGTGGAAGGCAAAGATCACGCCAATGGACACTCATCCACTCCCCTTTCGAGTCCTACCATGCCCAACCAGGATCGTGCTCGGAGGGCATCGCATATAAATGAGAAGCCACCCATGTCTACGACTGCCAAAGCCATCGTCGTCATTGACGCCAAAGATGGCAAGAGTGCGAGAGTGCGCGGTGGTGGGTCGGGTCTACGCCGTCTTCTATCGCTCTCCCGACCTGGTAAAGGTGCAGAAGAATTGGTAAATGATGCACGCCTCACGCATACTCGATCTCATGAACTTCCGACAAACGGGACAAGTCAAGGCAAAGAGCCAGTACGCCCAGGGCGTTTCCGGAACAAACTCACTCGTCTAGGTGCTTCTGAATCCCCTTCGAAACCACCGGACAATGGCAGAGTACGCGTGAATCTTAATTAATGATGTCGCTCGCTGGATTTCCGCATTTTTTTCCTTCATTTTTTTTCAGCCATCATTTTCTCTTTATCTCTGCACGTTGTAAACCACAACTCGATCTGCAATGCATGTTATCTACTCTCATTCGTTCATTCTTCTCTACGCTAAAGGATACTTCCCTATGTCGCCTCTTCGCTAGGTGACAGGTAATGACATTTGCTGACGTGTATTTTCTGGTGCCTCCATCCACGTGATCATTCTGATTCGTCACGTGGGAAAGGGTATCTGTTTCCCCAAGGAGTACCAACCTGGGCAAGCGGTCCTTCCGATGACTCTTTGCCGCTGTGATACGACACGCGTGCAGTGCCGGGGTGTCTATGATACCAACGCACGGAAGACGGGGGAATGGTCAGAAGGCACAGACTCATATGCCGGCCTTGGTTAGAAACGGGAGGTGACCCAGGAGGTTGGGGACGTGGAGGAGGCGAGTGGTGTGTCTTCTGTGCGTAGCTCGCGCGGCTGTCTCGTCCGAACCTCGCGGGTTAGTCGATGCGGAAAATATCATGCTCGATGGTCACCAAGTGCTTGTGCTGGGTTCGCGTACATGGTGGGCGGATGACCATGTAACCCACTCTAAGACAAATGTGTGCGAAACGGGACGAGGCTAGGGCGTTTGGGAAATTGGAATGGGCGAGTGGTGTTGGCCTGAATGGTAGACGTTCCCTGCAGAGAGACGGGGAAGATTTTTTTAAAAAAAGTGGATTACATAGGAGGTTTCGGTCCCTTGTGCAGAGGCAGGTTGCAAAAATGCACAGGGACCGCCATAACGGCTACATGCCAACGTTTCCTCCCTAATAGCCACTCGCGGCCATTCCCTCTCTTTCCCGCATTCTCCCATTTTCTTTTTTCCACCTCTCTTCCTACAATGCCAACATGCAGGCGCAAACGCGTAGTGCTAACAGAACCCTCCCAAGCCCTCCTCGAAGCCGCACAGTCGAACCTCGGCAAGGAGGTTTATTATCTCCATCAAACCGGAGAGATATTCGAAACCTATGAGTCCGTACAACTCACTACTCCCCTCGTCCATTCTTTGACTGACCCTCCTTCCGGTCTCCAGGGCGTATGCAGCGCGAACGTCCTTCTACAGACTGAAACAGTTCCAGTGCGAGGTCACAGGCAAGAGCGGCCTTGACTACTTCCAGGCGCTCGAGAGTGAACAACAAGAGGCCCGGACAATGCATTCCAGGTTCCCTGAACCACTAAAAGCTGCTGTCCTCAAGGCGGTTCAATGGCGTACGAGCCCCTTTGCCCGCCTTCCTGCCATTGTAACTGACATATTTCGAATACGAACATAGAGGTCGTAGGCCGTTTGGACCATTTAGTGGAAGCTGTTTTTGAACGGTTCAAGGACCGGTACTTCGCAGATGAAAGTACGTCTTCTTCTTGTACAGTCTCATCAGTACTGATCGCCTCCCTTTATCTCATCAGAGGTTTTTGTCGATGTACAGGGGGACAAGTGAGTTCATGCTTTCATTAACATCCCGCCATCTCATACCCTCCAGGTTCTACGCCAAAGTGCTCCGGGTCTATCCACCAAAGCCATTGCCCGAAGTCGCAGAGGCTTTGCCGCCAAACCAAGCTTCTTCATCCACTTCTCCGATTCAGGCCCCCGCGGTGGACACCGCAAAAGACGTACAAATACACAAGATCGGAGGTGACCTTAAGATACCCGCTAAAGAAGCGCAGGCCAAGGATGATCCCCTGCAGTACACTTACCAGGTTCAAATTTTGGAGGAGCCTCACGATAAAGGTCACGAAAAGGGAAAGGCCACTCAAAAGGACAAGGGACAATGGAATGGTAGATTGGTTGATGTTCACTGTAACACGATGAGGCATGTCGAGATCATAATATTGGAAGTACATGATCTAACTATCATTTTTCTGTCAGTCGTGACCGCCTGGCTTTCTCAAAGTCTATTCTCCGGAGGTTCATCCGCGATTGTGTTGACCGCGATCCAGCCGTGGCTTCGCCTTGGACTGTAAAAGAGGCGATTGCCAAGCACTATGGCGTGGATTCTATTATGCCAGAGGAAACCCGGAGAGGCGTCGAGAACATTAAAAAAGGTGAGATTGACAAGCGGAAAAAGATCTGGGAAGATAAGGAAGGACCTCCAACGAAGAAACAAAAAAAGTTGACGGCAGCTCAAGAAGAGAGGGGTGAGTTGACCCCATACTTCTGGTTGTACATCCTGAGTCGGTCCTAGTGAAAGTTCTTGCTTCTGCTGCAGAAAAGCGAGAGCGAGAAGCGCGTGAAAAGTCAGAACGGCAGCAGAAAGCGAAAGAGGAGGCTGAGCGGCTTGCGGCGGAAAGGAAGAAAAAGAAACCCATACGTTACCCGACCGAGGATCTCGATGTTCGTATCTCGGAGAAGGAGAAGAAAGCTGGTATCAAGGTCAAGAAACCGATTCCCAGTCGAGCGCACTTGCCATTCGGCGAAGATCAGGCCACTTTCGAGTCTTTTCTCATGGCCTGGAATTTCTTGGTTGTGTATGGGTGAGTTGATGTTAGGCTCTAGCAAAACTTTCGTCTTGATGTCGCATCGCAGCCAGCCATTGCACATATCTCCTGTTACAATGGACGACTTTGAACACACGCTTCGGCATTCCATTATAGAACCTCCATGCCCTCTGCTCTGCGAGATACACGCCACGCTCATTTATAATTTGCGCACCGTGCCATTTAATCGCCATAGTGCCGTACTTTCCTTATTGCGTGTGAAGGATACTCTTGAGGAAGAGCACAAAATTTTAGGCATTACGATTGATCAACTGGCGGCTGCAATGGCCGATGTAGGGAACAATTGGGAACGTGTTCCACTTCGCACTCAAGATTCGAGAGCTGGCTGGGAAGATGCCCTGGTTGGATGTCTGAAAGACGTAGGTGCTGCAACGTCTCATATTGTTGGTTGCTGAAGGACTTCTTCAGCATGCCACGCTGGATAATTTCCCGCGCCTACGAGAAGTACTGACAAGGCTACTCTTCGCACCTGAGCCGAATTTGGAATCGCCGTCCTGTTCATCCAGCTCGCGGGTCTCCACTCCTGTCTCTTATTCGATACTGTCATCACCCGGAGAACGCTATCATGCTCTTCCTCCTCCCGATCGCATTGCTATTTTGGCCTTTTTATGCAATCTCTCTGTCTCGAGCAAGGCAATCCATACCCACATGGACGCATGCGAGGAGTATTTGACTGCGTTACGGAAAGAGAAAATTGAAATCAACCGATTGAAAAAGCAATAGTAAGTACGACGAAGGGGAACTAATGCGCAAATAAGTGATGTTTATCCACAGTACCGAGGAGATGAACGGTCTTGCGAGCGACGCGGGGCTGAAGAATGAACCAACTCCTGTTGGTACAGAGGAGGATGTTGTTACGCATGACTCCAGCGATCTATCGGATGCACCATCAGAGGAAGGTTCGGAGACCACTTCAGCGACCAGTGGTCGTCAGAAAATTACGTCACGCCAAAAAGACCTGCGCCAGAAAGCCCATGCTCAGGCTCACGCGAAGCAAAGGGAAATTGCTCGTGCGAAGGTTGCCGCAGAGAAGCAAGCACAAGCAGAACACCGCCGTCTTGACGAAGAAGTTAACAAGCTTGAACGCCGACTCGAGAGCATCGAGCGAGAGTTCCGAAAGCAACTTGGAGCCATCAGAGTTAAGCCACTGGGCAAAGATCGATTCCACAATCGAGTCTGGTGGTTCGACGGCATGGGTTCCATGTCTCTGTTGGGTAGCGGAGGCGTCGTCCAGTACGGTACTGGTCGTATATTTCTTCAGGGACCCACAGAACTGGAGCTGGAATTGATGTCAAGAAGAGAGGAAAATGATGCTGATTCCAGAAGACAGGAGGAAGAAGGGGAAGGCCTCTTAGCTCCCGGAGAGTGGGCAGTATACACGGAGCCCGAGGAGGTGGGAAAATCTTATCGCAAGATTACAGCGTAGCTGACCACATAGCCTATCAGCTGGATGAGTTTGTAGCGTGGCTCAATCCGAAAGGAGTACGAGAACTAGCGCTCAAGAACGCGTTCACGAAATGGTGGAATCATATCGCCCCAGGGATGCGTAAACGTCTCTCGGTTCGTTATCTCGCTAATGGCGAGATGAGCCAGCTGATCAACTTTGCTATAGGACCTGAACGTGAGTGCCAAACTCCCGGAAGCCCGCCGTTCGACAAGAGTGAAGACTACCGTCGGGCACGATATCTTGAGGGAGTCGTATATGATGTGGGCGAATCGTCGAGCGGTAAACTCATCTTAATCAGTCGTAAGGGGCAGGTCATTCGTTATACACTTGTGGATTGTTCGACTGTTGGCTGCCTCCATTCACACACATCATAGATCAGCAAACGTAACTACTGTATTTATTCGACATTGATAACCTTGATTGTGCAACGGCGGGCGGAACATGAATTGCCGTTTCCGATTGGTTGCGCTTCCAGAACATTCAACCATGATTCCTTTTATGAATCTCAAAATGGTCAATTGTTTCTTTTTTATTTCGTTATTTCGGAGCTTGCTCAATACTATATATTGAGGGATGAGGCCGACTCTACACCGCTTGCTGGTCTCCTCTATCAGCTGAGACCAGGTCTCTCTGCGTTGTCGAGAATGTCTTCCGTTCCAAACTCCTTCACCTATGGTTCTGTCACCAGTGTCCATAGCGTAAGGGATGCATTTGCTTCCTGTAAGTATGCTTGTCGTTGCAAGGTCATAGTCATTTGGATCCCATGTGCTTTGCAGATTATCGGTCGCAGTACTATCCTAGCTCGAATGTGAAAGCATCGGACTCGGCCAATGACTCATCCGACGATGACCATCCCCTGTCGGAGCCAGTGGACCCCTCAGACTTTGTTGACAGTTCGTGTGCAGAAAGACGTTTTCGGTGCATGGGAGGTCCGGAACAGAGCTCTGCGTCATTTGACGCTTCCGAGGCGGCTCTCCAGAGGACCAGCATGAGAGGACGTCCCAATCCTCGCGAACCCATTGCAGCTTACAGGGGTCGCGAAACTACCCCTTTGTTGAGGAAAGCCGCTTCATTCGCGATGTTCTCGTCTAACCCTGCTCTACCTTCGGGCGGTCCAGTAGATTACAACTCTTTCAGACATCCAGATCACCCCCATGCTGTGCCGCAGGATTCGGCTCCTCTCTCGTCTACCACGGTTGCTAAGCATCATTACAATGGCAAGAGTACCTACGGTCAAACGGTGAGCCCGGTAAAAAACCACCCGTTCAAAAGATATTTAATCCTGGCCTCCAGCTATTTAACTGCATCGCAGTGCTGTTGGGGATAGGCATGCTCTCCGAGCCGCTTGCATTCGCCTATGCTGGATGGTTGTGGGGCACGGTCCTTATCATCTTTTTTGGCCTCATCACCTGTTACACGTGAGTTGTTGTCGGTGTTTGACGAACGAATTGATTTAATCCCGGAATTCAGCGCAAAATTGCTTGCGCACGAGATTCTGGATGACCCCCGCCTGCGTTCATATGCTGACATCGGTCGAAAAGCGTTTGGCCCCAAGTCATCCTTTCTGACAAACATATTGTTCTGTCTCGAGCTTTTTTCTCTTAGGTATATATGCGTATATCTTTTCTGACATCGGTTTGACTGACCAGATTTTTTTTTAAGTGTCGTCCTTGTCACCCTAACGGCTGATTCCCTGGAGGGAGTGTGGCCCGCTTACTCCGCTAACACCTACAAAATCTGTTCTCTTGTCATGTAAATGCTGTTTTTCCTCTTCAGTCGGCATTCTGATGGCTATATTTCAATCGCACAGTTTGGCCCCAACGGTTTTCATGCCCTTGTCTATACTTTCGTACACATCACTGCTGGGAATCAGTTCGACGTTGCTCATCATTGCAGTGATATTCATAGACGGCTTTTCGAGATCAGATTCTCCAGGTAGCCTCTGGAGCCCAGCACGCACATCCATCTCTCCAGGGACTCTTGGAGAGGTTGGGGTAGCTTTCGGTTTATTCATGGCTGGGGTGAGTAGCTCGTGTTTGTGCACAGTAGTTGCAGAGTCAAATTTCTAGCCAGTTCTCGGGCCACGTTGTTATACCCTCGCTGGCTCGCGACATGATAGACCCCTCGCAATTTGATCATATGGCTAATCGGGCATTCGTAAGTCAACTAGCTCTCGTGCGGGAAAACGTGACGTTGAATCGCTTCGAAGTTGGTTGCAACGTTTCTTTATGCCATTATCGGGTACGCAGGGTACCTTATGTTCGGTAATTCGGTGAGCGATGAGGTGCGGTTGACTGTCTCGATTTCAGGATGCACAACCTCATTCAAGCATTGTAGATAAGCAGGGATTTGCTTGCCACACCTGGATATAATTCAACACTAAATCAACTGGTGATGTGGCTACTTGTCATTGCTCCTTTGTAAGAGGTTGTTCATCATGGTTTATAATCCTCGTCTCCTGAGTATTTGCCATTAGATCGAAGTTTGCTTTGAGCACCAGACCAGTATGTATTACTTTATTACTGTCGTGTAACTTGCTGATCGTTCAATGCAGTTGAACATCATTTTGGAGAGTATGCTGGGCTTGGAAATTACTTCTTCACCAGTCTCGGTGGAGGACGGGAAAGCGTTGTCACCAGAGAACCGACAGAGCTTAGCGAAGCAATTTCTCGTGGCTCTTGAGCGTATCATGGTCCCCGTCATGTCGATACTGGCTTCAATCCTTGTTCCGCAGTTCAGTTCCCTGATGGCGTTCCTAGGCTCCTTCTCTGCCTTTGTTATTTGCGTCATTGGTCCGATTTCCGCGAAAATTGCAATGACCGGGCGATGTCAATGGTACGATGCAGTTCTGTTGGGCGTTTCCACCTTGATGGCGGCGTGGGGTACATTCTCTGCGTTTTGGACAACGTGAGGATTATGGTTCGAATGTAATTACAATCGAAGATGGTGAATGGATAGATTCAGAAGCAGACGTTACGGACATGGACACGGTAGAGTTGACACGCTGACGTAGAGCTTAACCAGCACGATCGTATGCAATTTTGTTGAGCTATGTAGCATTTTGCACTAGACACCCTGGATGTACAGTATAACTATTTTGTTTGCACAGAGTGCGCGATAACCTTGGATAATTCTACAAGACTGGTGAGAGGACGCATTTAGGGAGACGAAAAACGACTCACGGGGTAACTTTACATTTTCACGGATAACAACAGATTCTATCTGGTTATCCGGATTGGGTGGGATCGAGATAACTTGCCCGTCAATGGCCCATCCCTGCTTTGATACCCAGGCTTCAAGCTCGGGCCCAGCCAGATCAGCATATGACCCAAGTCTCTCCAGACCTATGCGCGTGAAAGTGGCCCTGACGGCACGTGCAGCAACCTCTCGAATAGCATCCTCAAAACCTACACACTCGACCGTGTAGTTTTCTCTCAAGGATTCGAGTTCTTCAGATTTGTAAAAAGTCCAGAACGCTGGGAAGCGACACTGATGGAGGAGATCATAAAGGTTCGTGAGTATTGGAAGAAGCGTTGGGAGAGGATCGGGTTCATCAGTGCTGGCGTTGGGCAGTCTGTCATCCAGGAGGGCTATGCAAAGATTGAAATCCGGGAAGGGCTCAGCGGTTAGGGCTTTGAGAAGGATGTTGACAACCACGTCTGGGTTATATAGGTCAGGGTTGAATTGGTACCTGATAAACAGTTGGCCCCGAAGACGTGTTCCATGAAACTAAACGTACAGTTTCAGGATGGCGAGATTGGCGAGGCAATCGTACTCCTCGCTCCTGATTTGATGGTAGAGGTAGTCCTCCAAAATTCCGACATTGGATGGGTTATATCGATCTAAAATCGACCGGGTCTCTCAGATACCAAGGACTAGGGTGAAACGACGTACCGACACCTGACACAAGGTTTTCGATTAACTCTGTCCGTGTGGATGGTGTTAACCATTCTGCTGTTGCTGAAGCCATTTTGCCTCGAGTTTTTCACGTCAAAGTTAGGCGCGGATGTAGTGTGACCCAAAACAGCTCACATCACGCTAGATCAATTCCACGAAGCATCAGACTACCGTGCCTTTCAAGTTCGCTTTTCAAAGCGTCAGTCAGTCTGGAGCAAGGATCCTGCACTCTGATCACCCCCAACATTCTTACTCATCGGGTATCTTATTCAGGGAGACCATGGATGTCGACGAGGAAGCTTGGGCACTATCAGCTAACTCAACATGCGAAGGCAGCATCGAGTCGCGCAAGCAATCTGATGCCATGTCCGTGGATCATCTCCCAGAAAATGAACACTCTCCATCAGGGGTCTCACCTGGAGCCGCCGTGGCTAAAGAACAAGTGGTCTCGCGACCGAGACCAAATTATAACGCCAAGTTTATCCTAAGCGGACATACGATGTCGATATCTTCCCTGAAGTTTAGTCCAGATGGAAGCTTGCTCGTGTCTTCTGGTGCATTGATCACGTTCGCCCAAATTGAATTGTCTGACAGTATTTTCTATCGAAGCAAGCCGCCGACAAGCTAGTCAAGATTTGGGACACATACACTGGCGAAATCCTTAAAACATACGAAGGCCATCATGAGGGCGTCAACGACGTTGCATGGTCTTGTGATGGAGATTTCATCGCATCTGCGTCGGACGACAAATCGATTATTCTATGGGACATGGAACAGGTAAGGCCCTGTAGTGTTCTAGTTTGGTCGGATGCTTATCTTAACACGACAGGGAGCTCTGGCTAAGACGCTCCAAGGTCATACCAACTTTGTATTTTGTGTGAACTTTAACCCGAGATCAAATCTTTTGGTCTCCGGAGGGTACGACGAAACGGTACGCGTCTGGGATGTGGCAAGAGGTCGGTATTACTCCATTGGAAGAGGGTGGATCGGCATGTTTACTGTGTGCTAGGGAGATCCTTGAAGGTCTTACCTGCGCATTCCGACCCTGTGACAGCCGTTGGCTTTAATCACGACGGCACTCTCATAGTGTCATGTGCCATGGATGGGTTAATGTGCGTGTCACTGGTTGTCTATGAGACGAACAGAGAGCGTGATGACACCTTAGCCGAATATGGGACTCGGAGTCGGGACAATGCCTGAAGACGTTGGTGGACGATGATAATCCGATATGGTCCGTGTAGTCCATTGCCGGATCGTCGATTCCTGATCTTCGATGTAGTTCTCACGTCAAGTTCTCGCCAAACTCGAAATTCATCCTGGCTGCTACACAGGATTCTACCATCCGACTCTGGAACTACCACAATTCACGCTGTGTAAAGACATACACGGGGCACACGAACCGCACATACTGTCTCTTCACGTCTTTCATCACAACCAACGGCTACTATGTGGTGAGCGGTAGTGAGGATGCCAAGGTCTACATCTGGGATTTGCAGAGTCGAGAGGTTGTGCAAGTCCTCGAAGGGCACAGGGGTGCGTGGGTTTGATCTTACTCTGGGGACTTTCTGATATCATGTGGTCAGACGCGGTGCTGGCTGTAGCTGTGGGTGTTTTGGTGACATGTGACGTGTGATCCATTGCTAATGCGGCTGTGGAATAGACCCACCCTGCGCAGGCCATCATCGCCTCTGCATCGACGGAAAAGGATTTAACGATAAGGCTGTGGTATGACGAGTAGTAGACGGCCATCGCAGAATGTCCTAAGTTAACTTAGTCGTCGTGTGAAACCGACAAACCTCTTAGATACCAAATAAACAATCGAAATATTTCAGACTAAAAATCGGAAAACGCTGGCAGTCCGTTTCATCGCTGCATGGATAGAAAGAGATTCGACGATAAGGCTGTGGTATGACGAGTTACTGTGGACCGTATCACAGAATGTCCTAGGCAATTCTACAGCACGACCATGAGTCGGCTTAATTCAAACTCCGACCTTATTATATAAGGCTCCTCAGATAGGTCGTCTCAGCCAGCACCCTTTGATACAACCACCACAATCGTCACTCCTCTACGTGAGACCTCGTTCCATATTCTCGCCTTACATCGCTCATTTTTGTGCAGAATGCAGATCTTCGTCAAGACTTTGACAGGAAAGACTATCACCCTCGAGGTGGAGTCCTCCGACACCATTGACAACGTCAAGGCCAAGATCCAGGACAAGGAGGGGTAAGTCCCTTGATATGCGTCTTGACACCTCCCGTCTCATGTCCCTTAGTATCCCTCCCGACCAGCAACGCTTGATCTTTGCTGGAAAGCAGCTCGAGGATGGTCGCACCCTTTCTGACTACAATATTCAGAAAGAGTCTACCCTCCACCTCGTGCTTCGTCTCCGTGGCGGCATGCAAATCTTTGTCAAGACCTTGACGGGCAAAACCATCACCCTTGAGGTCGAATCTTCAGACACCATTGACAACGTCAAGGCCAAAATTCAGGACAAGGAAGGTATTCCTCCTGACCAGCAGCGTCTTATCTTCGCCGGGAAGCAGCTGGAAGATGGTCGCACGCTGTCCGACTACAACATCCAGAAGGAGTCCACCCTTCATCTAGGTATGTTAACCACTTGTATCTCTCAACTGTCCACTAATTTCCTATGAAGTCCTTCGTCTCCGTGGTGGTATGCAGATCTTTGTCAAGACTCTCACTGGCAAAACCATTACGCTGGAAGTCGAGTCATCTGATACCATCGACAATGTGAAAGCGAAGATCCAGGACAAGGAGGGAATTCCTCCCGATCAGCAACGCCTTATCTTTGCTGGGAAGCAACTCGAAGATGGTCGTACTCTCTCAGATTACAACATCCAGAAAGAGTCCACGCTTCATCTGGTGCTTCGTCTGCGTGGTGGTATGCAGATCTTCGTCAAGACCCTCACGGGCAAGACTATTACGTTGGAAGTGGAGTCTTCCGACACGATTGACAACGTGAAGGCGAAGATTCAAGACAAGGAAGGCATTCCCCCCGACCAGCAACGTCTT
This sequence comes from Boletus sp. MG55, assembly GCA_003313885.1. NCBI lineage: Eukaryota > Fungi > Basidiomycota > Agaricomycetes > Boletales > Boletaceae > Boletus > Boletus sp. MG55. The sequence continues at coordinate 932 of QGOI01015795.1, read as the reverse complement.
ATCTTCGCTGGTAAGCAACTCGAGGACGGGCGTACCCTCTCCGATTATAACATTCAGAAGGAGAGCACGCTGCACCTTGGTAGGTCATTTGGTTGAATGTCCTCGAAACTCTGATGACGATGTCCACTTCAGTCCTTCGTCTGCGTGGTGGGTGCTGAGTGTTGCGGAATTGGCTATTCTAGTGTACCATCGTCTTTGTATCGTTTAGTGCAGTGTGCGGTCGCAATTTGGATCCGTTGTTTGATGTAATGCACGTTACGAGTTTTGCGTTCGAATGGATTGCGAGCAAACTATCCAAGTACAAAAATAAAGACAGTTTAAAAGGCAGTATCATTTAGAACCTCGCTGGTACTCCCATGTATATGCTTCCTCCGCCTCTTGCGCTTTCGTACGGCAGGGGCCGTTGCATCTTCTTCGACCTCATCACTCCCCCTTTTTTGTCCTACGACCTTATCACTAGTACGAGGGACAGAAACAGATTGTCTTGCACGAGGTACTGCTTTTTTCTTCACGCTAAGAGAGTTTGGACCCTTCGGACCCTTCCTTCTGCGAGGAGGCTCAACTGCAACATCAGCTTTGATGGTAGCTAGCTCCGCAGCACTGGGTTGAAACGCCTTTTCTTCATTCTAGACCTTGAGAATTAGCAGACCTATGTCCAAGTCTCAGCGATAGACATGCCTGTTGTTTGACTTTCAATGTTACATCGCTCGGGGGTTCTAAAATCATCACTGCACGATTAATGTGGACGATCGGCACCGCAGGTATCAGCCGGAGTTTGACGCGTAGCGTTTTTGACTGGGTCGCGATGACATAGCGGTGCTTGTTGGAGTCACCTGCAAAAGCGTCAAGACGACATACATCAACTGAAGACGAGAGAGGCATTCCGATGACGCTCGCGATACACTCTTCTCCGAGTATGGCTTCCCTATGAT
>QGOI01015780.1:0-12162 GCA_003313885.1 Boletus sp. MG55 | reverse complement strand
CCGCTTTTTTTAGCAGTTCGCCCGCAAAGATGATCACGGTATTGGTTGCGTCGCCCATCTGGGCATGGTCAACAGGGTGTGGTTATGAAGTACAGATGAAACGGACCTCGGATTCTTGGGCCTGCGATGCCATCACGAGTAGCTTCGCAGCTGGATGTACGACTTCGACCTCTTTGATGATGGTTGCAGCATCGGACGTGACGAACAATCGCCCCAGGTGATTGATCAGGAGTTTATTACGGCCTTTATCGTGACTGAGTGGCACGAGCGGGGACGACCACCGTCGGTTGACGCACCATTTGGGCCAAAGCTCGTCCGTACGAGATCTGATAGCTCGGAAACGGCCTGGATGTTGCGCAGAACAGCCTCCTCGAGCCCTTGCAGATGCTATACATCGGTCAGTCGGTGCAGCGATCTGCGTGTACGGTCGTGCCATCGCACCTTGTAGCCTTCCTTGAAGAGCTGGATGTTGTTGGCTTTTGGGACTTTGAGCGACATGGTCGACGATCGACGATGAGCAGCACTTGACGGACGCGACTTGATCGGGAGACGGCTAGACTCCGCGAAACTCTCACCGTGTTCGTCACCACCAACGACAAGTTCCCAGTCTCGGTCCTCGCCGTTATATATCTGTGAAAACACTCGAGAAAGTGGTTAGGATGGTCCTCAAAATACTAGGGGTGATGGCCAACACCCTGCTGCCTTCATCGTATTATGTGCATGCCTTCGTATCCATTCTTGCGATCGTCGTCGTTCACGCCTTTGCACAAGGACGCACAACAAACCGAGAGCGCGACATGCATGCCCGCGTAGTTCTCGTTACCGTGAGTCGTTCATTCACCATTGCTTCGATGTGGTCTTTTCATGCTGGTGTCTCAGGGCGGTTTTACCCCGCTCGGGTTGACACTGATTCAGAATTTGGCCCAACGAGGCGCACATGTCATTGCACTTTCCCCTAAACCAATTGACCATCCCGAAGTGGAGATTCTTATCGAACTCCTGCGCTCTACGAGCAAGAACGACCACATTTATGCAGAAGAATGTGACCTATCTTCATCAGCTTCCGTCCGCTCATTCTGTACTGGGTTCATCACGGGGAAGGAAACCCGTTTGGACGCGATCGTCTTTGCACACGAATACCAACCAATAGGCTCACTCCTTGCCTCTGAGGACCCTGCGGAACTCGCAAAGCGTCGACGAGCATCCTCGTTAGCCACGTTCTTGATGATCACGCTGCTACTCCCCGTCCTGCTCGTCGCCCCAGTGGAACGTGATATCCGCATCATAAACGTCGTGAACCCATTCTATGCAGCTGCATCAACGGCATATTCTCTAACAGAGGTGCTTTCACCCACTGCTCCGCTCTTCAAGCAGGAAGGTCGAAGGTCTCTCGAAACGATCATCTTCATGCACCATCTACAGCGTGTTCTAGATGCCCTCCCGTCAGGCGGCCAGGTGCCCAAAACGGACGAGGCGACTGTCCGTGTAGTGAGTGAGAAGGCTCAAAAGTCAAATATAGTCGCTGTTTCTGTCTGCCCCGGAATCAGTCGCGCAGATACCATTGCCGCCCTTCTGAGAGCGAATAATCAAGCGGGACGGTCTGTCCTTGGGACAATCATGTAGGTTGTTCTTGCATATATTTTACCACCACGCCTAACGGCTTACTGCAGCTATTTCATCGCGCAGCCACTCCTGAGATTGTTGACCAAATCGCATATGGCTACAGTCCAGTCGATACTACACGTGCTCTTCCTTCCGACTCCATTCAAGAAATCGCAAACTTCCGCTACTACGACTTCCACTGAAAATACCTCAGAGGAGGTTTTAAAGGCGGGAGCTTTGTACCGAGAATGTGCAGTAGTTCACGTACGAATACCCACAACAGACGGCACACCTTCGGGAAGTGAAGAGCAGAAAGACGGACCAATGCCAGACGATAGAGAACTAGGTGGTGTGCACCTTGGTCAATCCGTCTGGGAGTCTTTCGAGATTGCGCTGAAAGAGTGGGAAAAGACTGTTCCTGCTTCTGACAAGGAAGCTGCTGGTGACGACATCCCATCGGTGGATACCCCTACTAGCTCTTAGTATGACTATTCTCCGGCACTTTGCACATGTACTGATTAGCTCGACAGATTCTCTAGATTACACAGACTTCGCAGTCGTTAAACTCAGGACACTCGTACGATCATTACTAGACATCACTTTCTGTTGTTAAGTGACACCTCGTGGATTACACCAGATAATTTATCGAAAGACGAGACCCATGGTAAATATAATAAAGTGATGCATAGGTAAAAATATCGTTCTCTACCCGTGAAGACCCACGAATGTTCTGACAGGAAGAATCATGCATCATCCCGCTCCAGCGCGTCAGCTATCGATTCCACTGCCACCTTGGGCTTCAAGAGCGTCGTAATCTTGAACTCGACTGCGTCTCCCTGCGCCACTTTCTCTGACCTCTGCAGTCCTAGCGCGGTTGTGCACAGCACGGTTTTTCCTTGCGACTCTTCTCCGTGTGACTCGAAGTTATCCATGGTAGCTTGGTCGAACTTCTCGCCCGAAGTCGCATTTATAGGCCACAAGTCAGCCGACGTCACTTCTTCACCCATCGCCTTATTTAACCGTGACGCCAGCTTAACAATGTTGGAAACGCGTTCACCGAACTTTTGCGTGAATTCGCGATAGACCTCCTCATAGCTTTTCGTGCATCCAGCGGCGACAAGGATGATGACGAGTGTGTCGGAGATATGAGCAACCATCGTCGCGTGGAGGTCAGCCTCCTGCAGTGCTACCTTCTGTGCATGTGCACGTGTCAAGGCACGCCAGCGACCGCCCACAGCCTGCGATTCTACGAAGTCGTCAGTGTAAGTAATGCGTCGAAAGGATAAAATTCACCTGTTTCACGGATGTCGTTGTAGATCTCTGCCAGTGGCTGCTCGGCCTGGAGGCCGTCAAAGTCCCAAGTCATGATGATCCAGCGCGAAAACTCGACCGTTGCGCCCTGCAATGCGATTTGCACGAGGAGCGGGTCTTCGCCATGCAGTACGGTGCTGAGCAAATGCGTCAGGGTGGATCCCATGAGCTCGCTTATCCTGCTGCTGGCCTCCTTTATCTCGTCTGCGTGCACCGGTTGGCGTGCAAAGTCAAAGGAGTCAGATATGAAGGCGGAGGTCTGCAGGATTTCGATATTGAGAGCGTCGACCAGCGAAATGACTTCGGCACCAGAGAGCGTATCAGCTTTCGTGAGGTAGACCTGAGCGCCCTTTAACTCGCGGGAACGAGTCTCGAGGAGAGTGGTGAGTTCGTTATGCTTCGTCTGCGAGTGTTGGAGCTCGTTCCGGAGGTTCTTGAGCTCAACGTCCTTGCTATCTAGCTGACGTCTGAGACCGCCGAGCTCTGCCGTCAGTCGCTGGTTCTGCAAGAGGGCTTTGCTCTTGTCATCCTCCTCTCGACGCAGGGCCTGTTGCGTCGCTGCCTTGTCCTCCTTCTCCCGCTTGAGCGACTGCAAGAGAACGGTGGACTCGTCGGCGACTTTCTGGTGGGATGCCTTGAGCTGGACGACTTCCTCTTTTAGTTTTTGATTTTCTTCGGCTGCTCCTTTCCGCGACTCCTCGAGCTTCCTTACCCTCTCCTCTTGCTCCCTCTCCCTCTCCTCCTCGTCCTTTGACTTCTTGCCTGTAAGGCTCTTGATAACTTTGAGCCAGAACTCGGGCATGAAGCGCCAGAAGACCCAAGGTAGACCCGCAAATGCGATAGGAAAGACCCAGTATTTGGATGGCGTAAACGCAAACGTCGACAAGTTCATAGCGACTCCTGGTTCCGTTCAGGCTCGCGACAAGGTTGGTACTAGCGATCGTCGGCCATTTGAAGCGCTTCGATTATTTGGTGCGACCATGTGGCGGGGGTGCTATAGAGGCGTGTGTTTGATACGCCTCGTGTGTGACTCGGGAATATGGGCAGCCATTTACCCTGGTCAGGAGACCGCATCTTCCTCCTGGGAAGAGACGCTTCGTCAAACGCGTTGTGTCGGCGTTTTTCTATGGAGTCCGGGAACGACCCCTCGCGTATTTCATTTCGTTGGTGGGCGTTGCTAGTCTGTTGCCATGTCGTGGTGAGCATTCACCACTTGGCGTAAAATATCATCCTCACATCAATCACCGCGCTGCAGTTGATAGCGCGACTCTACCATGAGTTCAAAGGCAGTGACACTTGGCTCTGAGCGATAATGAATGCCGTCCACAGCTTTCACTATCACGCCCTGCAATGTGTCAAGCTCACATAAAAAGCCGTTGTGGGACGTGGCCCCCTCACGTCTGCCCGAGCCACCTCCAAGGGCGCACTATCTGCCTCAATCGCAACACCAGCGAGCGAGTTTACGTCACGATCTTAGCCGTCCCTACTGCTCATTACTTGTTTGATCGATGCTCTCCCGAAAGCCTTACCAAGGCCGTTTACGTGGGCTCGTCGTCGGGTTCGATGTCGGCACGACTTTCAGTGGTGTGTCGTACGCTATTCTGGACCCAGGTGAAGTCCCAAAGATACAAGGCGTGACGAGGTTCGTCCCCCCATCGTGCCAGATCACGTTTGCGCTTGTCAGCTGACTACGGTGGCGCGTTAAGATACCCGGCACAGGAACATGTAGGCGGCGATTCCAAAATACCGTCTATCGTGTATTACGACCAGCATGGCACTCCTCGTGCCTTTGGTGCGGAGGCACTGCAGGAGCACATCATCGAGCAAGCCGAGGACGAGCAATGGGTCAAGCTCGAGTGGTGCGTGTTCGAGGCTCACCGTCCGTATGCTCCGATGCGGTGTATTGATGATATGCCCAGGTGGAAGCTACACCTGCGCGCGAAGCATCTAGCTGCTTCCCATATCGCCGACGATGACCTTCCCCCCATTCCGTTTGGAAAATCAGCCGTCGACGTCCTGGCGGATTTCATGCGTTACTTGTTCTGTTGCACGCAAAAGTACATCGAAGATTCGCATGGCGTCAACCTCTGGAAGTCGGTCGAGAACCACATCGATTACGTGCTCACCCATCCGAACGGATGGGAAGGGCCACAGCAGAAACAGATCCGACGTGCTGCCACGATGGCAGGTCTCGTTTCGAGTTCGCCCGAGGGCCAGGATCGGGTTCATTTGTTGACGGAGGGCGAAGCGAGCTTGCACTTTTGCGTCTCGAACATTTTGGCGTCGGAAGCACTGTCGAAGATGCCTATCCTTTCCCCTGAACACTCTGGCCAAGAGGAAGAGCAACCGGGTCAGCAAGGGGTCGTCGTTATTGATGCTGGAGGAGGAACAATTGATTTGAGCGCGTATTCGATGAAGTTGTCTCCAGCGTCGTTCGAAGAGATTGCGCCGGCTGAATGTGAGTACGCTACGCCGTCATGGCAGTTATGGCATCTAATCCAGCAATCGCCAGGTCGTTTACAAGGATCCGTGTTGGTTACCCGGAGGGCTGCCGGCCTGCTCAAAAGTACGTTTTAAGACAAGTTTTCAGGCACGCTGACGCTCACATATTCACAGGGAGACTGGAAGGTTCCAAGTATTGTAACCCAGAAATATTGAGACAGATGACGGATATCTTTGACAAGACAACCAAGCTCCGTCTCCGCAACGCTGAGGATCCACAATACATAAAGTTCGGTACCGTCCGCGACAAGGATCCACAGTATGACATACGTTCAGGCCAGCTTCGGCTCTCTGGGTCAGTTCTCTTTCTCACATAGGCCCGGATACTGATGTCGCTCTAGAAAGATCGTTGCAGACCTTTTTGAACCATCTATCAGAGAGATCGTTGATGCTTTCAAGAGGCAACAACAAGCATCTTCGATCCCCATCACGGTAAGCTAAACCTGGTAGCTTGCCCCGCTCACCTTTTGACCCATTTCAAGTCTGTCTTCCTAGTAGGGGGTTTTGCCGCAAGCGAATGGTTATTCTCGAGTCTGCGAAGATATTTCGATGCCCTCAACATCAGCCTCTGCCGACCCGATAGTCACGTGTACGTTCTCCAAAGCCATGTGTGAACGACGCACTCACCTCGGGATCAGGAACAAAGCTGTGGCAGATGGTGCCATATCTTATCACATTGACCACCTCGTCTCTTCCAGGGTCGCAAAGTTGACCTATGGTACCGAATGCAGCGTACCGTATAACCCGTCCGACAGCGAACATCGTGCGAAACAGAAGAGCATCTACCGCGGACCATCTGGGCAGCTGGCCCTTCCGAACGCCTTTGCTTCTATCCTGACGAGGGTGAGCCGACGGGATATCACGTTTTACCACGCCTCGAATATTGACGCATGATAAAGGGCACACGTGTTGCTGAGAAGCAAGAATTCCAAGAGAGCTTCGCTGTTCGTCGGTCGTCCCAGGTGGCATGTAACTCCTTGGATATCCCCATAACGTCCTATAGAGGACCCCTTGACCAACCTACGTGGATGGATAGCGAACGAGGTACGTTCCTCATGCGGTTCATTTGCGTCGTCTGAGCGAGCGTGCCGTAGATCAATTCTCGACGCTGTGTACTGTGCGCGCGGATACGACCAAGATGGCCAAGTCGCTGTCTCCGAAACGATCCGCGGAAGGATCGTTGTACTACGCTTTGGAAATCAAAGTCATCCTGCTATTTGGGCTGACAGAGCTCACGGCACAAGTGAGCTGGATGGAAAACGTGAGTTTATTCTACGAATCTCGAAATCCATGACTCACGTCTGCGGTGGTACAAGGGGGCCGAAGTTCGGTAAGTTTCTAGTAAGTAATAATTGGTTTGGATACGGCTGACGAGAATATGCAAAAGAACCCCAGCAGTGTTGGTGTACGATGACACTGCATGATGGCGTTTCGACTCCTGCGATATGACTCACTTGTAATAATAGATCTAGAAACGAGAAAGAGAAAGTAATTGTGGGGGTCTGAGACGTGGCGTTCAGTTGGCGATACTAGGTGGGCTCGGGCCGTGAGTTGTACTGGTAAATTCTCCGCGGACTTCATGATACTGTGAAGGCTAGAGTTGCCGCTAGTTTGTCCCGGATTATGATTCAGAGGGCTCGGAAATGAAGTTGGTTCTAGTACCGTCGATAGGGCAATTGCAATTGCAGTTTTCCGATTTCTGCCAATGGCACTTGGGGCTGCAAGCCTGCAACGGCCTGCGGTCGGGTCAGTGTAGTATGCTACTTAGTGGCGCTAGGAGCCTAGTAACTAGTCTGGTGACCAGCTCATCTATGAGATTAAACCGTCGAAACCCGTAAAAGGGCTGCTGGCCTAGTCATGATCATCAGCCTGAGACCGCTAGAAGTCGTAAAGGTTCAACTTCGAGTTGCGTTGTGCAGTGACAAGGCTCGCCGAGGCCGCCGCTTCACGGTCACGGCCGCAACAGGCTTAGTGGCCCCATGCCAACTGGCAGTTGTCGGAGTCGCAACTTCACTTTGAAATGGATCTGTGGCACTATGACAAAGTTCTCAAGGCTCGTCTCTCTTTTCAACATCAACCATTGACCGTGACATCAGGTCGACTTTCGTTCGAAAACATTCTAGACAGTGATCGGATGGGAACTGCGACAGGGTTTCCGTCGATAAGACGTGCCCTCTACTGTCCACAGAAAGCTGGTTTCTTGAAGGCGAACTTTCGAGAACCGATTCGAACCGATCCACGACCGTCATTCCCAAGTTTGGCCGCTTAGTTCAAAGTCCCGAGGTGGCCTGGACTCCCCTCACATCCATGTCACACGCCATCCAACTCCTGCAACGTTGGCAGAATGTGTTTTCCATGCTACTCGTGTTGACCGTGATGGTTACCCCCTCGAAGTAAGGAACGTGAACGAGTGCCTCGTGAAGGGTACGTACGCACATCAATTTTAGTTCTCGATATAGCATTAGGGTTTGCAATGCGTAAGTGGCCTATGATCGTGATCGCCGTGCGCCGCAAAGTCTTGGGCTAAAGCACATTAACGATACACGTTACAAGGTGCGGTCACACCGGGCTTACCTGGTATCCACCCTTCTATCTCTAGGTCACTGAACTCTGGGTTTGCCCATTTTGGGGCTTAGTTGGCGCTCGACAATCATTTGACTATCCTGCGTGCCTGGTGTTCACCCGCACTTTGTGTGACGCAGATTGAGGGGGACCCATGCACACCAAGTTATAAGCTTGACCTCACGCTCACGTTAACCCGTTAACTCACGTATCCCCAATTGTTCGCACCAGTGATCAGAACATTATGTTTTCACGAGAACCATACGCGGGCCTGTCCCGCAAGTTGGTGTTGGCATTTGACGTTGGCACCACTTTCAGTGGGGTTTCCTACTGCATACTCGATCCGGGTGAGGTTCCGAAAACATATGGCGTATCAAAGTAAGAGAGAGCCTTTTTTATATCAATGATGGGATTCTGATCTCAGACAGATTCCCGGGGCAAGAGAGCACTGGTGGCGATAGCAGGATACCGTCCATCATGTATTACGACAAATCGGGGTCGCTTCGCGCGGTCGGTGCGGAAACTCAACAGCAGCATATCATTGAGCTAGCCACAAGCGACCAGTGGACGAGGCTCGAATGGTGAGGAAATCTGTAAAGTGTAGCATTGCTGTTGACGTTCGGTGTGCTCCAGGTGGAAGCTCTACCTCCGTGCAAAACACCTGGAAGCATCTCACTTTACGGATGCCGATATTCCCCCCCTTCCTGAGGGAAAGACGGCCGTGCAAGTTTTAGGTGACTTCATGGGTTACCTGTTCAGGTGCTCCAAAGCATATATCACCGAAGCGCATACTTGCCTTTGGGAGTCACTCGAGAACGACATCGAATTCGTTCTGACCCATCCCAACGGCTGGGAAGGTCCCCAGCAACAGCACATTCGCCATGCTGCTGAACTTGCTGGGCTCGTTCCTTCTGGGGAAGAGGGCCAGTTGCGGATCCATCTTCTCACAGAGGGAGAAGCGAGCCTTCATTTTTGCGTCACCAGTATGCTCACATCAGATGCGTTTGACGCAACACCTATATTATGCTCGGACGAGCCGGAGGAGGTGGAACAAGAACCACAGCCGGAACGTCAAGGCGTCATCATTATCGACGCCGGGGGTGGAACTGTTGACCTTTCTGCGTACTCCATGAAGCTTTCTCCCACATCGTTCAAGGAAGTTGCACATGCCGAGTGTGAGTTCTCACTGTATCTGGAGTACTCTGACCGACTGAGAAACATGGCAATAGGTCGACTTCAGGGATCTGTTTTCGTCACGTATCGTGCCCATGCTTTCTTGAGGGGTTAGTCGAGTTATCCTTGAGGCACTCTTTCTGATGTACCCTTCCTTCAGCTAAACTCGCCAACTCACGATACGGAAGCGAGGAGAACTTGTATGATTTGACAGAGATCTTCGATAAGACCACCAAAGTGAGGTTTCGAGACGCGGACGAACCACAGTACATCAAGTTTGGCAGTGTGCGGGACAAAGATCCTGAGTATGATATTCGATCCGGCCAACTCAAGTTGTCTGGGTAAGCATTGATACTTATAGGAGATCTCGTCTCATCGAAAATTCAGGCAAGACGTAGCCAAGCTGTTCGAACCTTCGGTTAATGAGGTTATCGCAGCTTTCGAGCAACAGCGGTCAGCTGCCTCGGTGCCAATCACGGTAAGTGTAAACCCTCCTTCATGTCACTTGGTGTTCATCGCTACGGATAGAGCGTGTTTCTAGTGGGTGGCTTCGCAGCAAGTGACTGGCTGTACGCGAAACTCATGGAGCACATGAATACTCTTGACGTCACCTTTTATCGTCCCCGTCAACACGTGTAAGTCTCCTTGTATATCCATGCGTCATTCCTTCTAAGGATCATCGATAGCAACAAAGCCGTGGCAGACGGGGCCGTCTCGTTCTTTATCGATCATCTCGTGTCGTCTCGGACTGCAAGATTCACCTATGGAACTGAGTGCAATACATTGTACGATGAAGACGACCCTGAGCACGTTGCGAGGAGAGACAATGCGTTTGAGGGCGTGACTGGCTATTTGGAAGTGCCCCATGCCTTTGAGTCAATTCTGAAAAAGGTCATTCACCCTTTCCTACTCCGGGAAGCGTTCACTGACAGATCGTGTCCACACAAAGGGGACAGAGGTGTCTGAAGAGCAAGAGTTCAAGAAACTCTTTGTCATCGAAGAGTTTGACCTTTCCCATTGCGGTAGTATCCATGTCGATATCGTGGCTTACAGAGGTAGACTCTCTGATCCTTGCTGGGTAGACGCGGAGCGCGGTGAGTTTGTAGCACGTCGAATTATAACTTCATGTCACTTACCGTTCTATTTGCGGAAGATGCCTACACGACATTGTGCTCCGTACATGCGGACACGTCAAAGCTCGCGGGAAGTATGCGACCTCACCAACTTCCTGATGGTGGGGGAACTTATTATTCCATCCTGTTCTACGTCGTGTTGCTCTTTGGCCTGACAGAGCTCAAGGCGCAGATCAGCTGGACCGACAATGTATGTCTTTGCGTTGACCTATGAACGCTGTTGGCGTGCTAACTTTGTGATCTTGCGCTCTCTCCAGGGTGTCGAAGTCAGGTGAGCAAACATTGAATTATGAATTTCGTTGGAGGTCTCTGCTGATCCTCTTGCCTGGTACTTGCAGGAGCCCTGCGTCGGTGGTGTACGAGGACACCATGTATCCGATGCGATCGTGATCTGAAGTTACGGTAGAATGTCGTACTTGAGAGTCTGAATCGGGGACTACGTTGGAGAATTTCTTGATATACTGTGCTCCTTTCTTGATCTCGATCTTTGCAGATCATTCATGGTTGTGTGCGAGCCTTCATAGTAAAAGAGGAAGGAACGAGTGCTCTTTAACTCTGCCTGGCGGACGGTCTATATGCCAAATAGTTAGATCGAGCCAGAATATTGTGTTCCAGAAATATACGGGATATTTTAATTTCAAGCCCAACAAATGAGGGTCTTTTCGCTGTTCGAAACGGCTTTAGATCCCGTACGTCAGCTACAGCGGTGGTAGTACGTACAGAATGCTCAGAATCGCAGATAGGTGAACAAGAGTGGCCGAAATAGGCTGTACGAGTAGAAGATGGGGTGGAAAAGGGTGACTGTGATGCCGAGTAACAAACCTAGCCCAGCTTGACAGCTTGATGTAAAACGAGGGATTCGATCACACCTACACTGTGGATGCGGGACAGTAGGCCGGATTCACTGCACGGGACTTTCATCCAGACTCACTCGCAGGACAATACGTCTGCCAGTGGAGAGGGGCAGTCGGAGAGGCGAGCTGCCCCGGCGGAATCGGGCTTGGCATTCTGGAACTTCGTTGGGCTTGGATGAAGACTAAATACTATCATACAGAAAGTCTAAGGTTTGGCCAGTCTAGGGGCGAGCCTTGGGGAAAGTCTCGTGGGAAGTCTCGGGGCAGCGCGCCCTGGACGAGAGAGCTACGGCACATCAATCGGAACCTGAATTGCAGGTGGTCAGCCACCCGCCCCGACGCTCACCACCTGCGCCCCCGCTCCAACAATGGCGGGCTCCAATTTTAGGCGGTCAGCCACTCACCCTCCCCCATATTTTGTATTCCGGTCGGTTACTGGGACAATGTGGGCCGTGGACGATGCCGTGACGACTGAGATCACATCAATATTGGTGGGCATACCACTCGATCAACAGATTCTCTATGTACATATCGGTGTTTAGTTTGCATCCTCGTTTGCTGTCCTGCTTATACTAGCTGTCTGTAACTGCTATTGAACATATTATCGCATATGTTACGGGTCAGCATCAGGCTTTCAAGGCTTCAAGTTGTGCACGTTTATGAATACTCGACAGGCGATGGATCGGCAGTTCTCAGTCATGATGCTCGATAGGCTACGACTTGAATGGACCACTGGAACACTCGCATGGTGAGCGTCGGGGCGGGTGGCTGACCACCTGCAATTCAGGTTCCGATTGATGTGCCGTAGCTCTCTCGCCGAGGGCGCGCGCTTCACGTGGATGCCCCGAGACTTCCCACGAGACTTTCCCCAAGACTCGCCCCTAGACCAAAAAGTCGCGGAATTGACTTTTCCGAACATCTCCATGTCCGAGTACAGCCTATCAGTAGATTCAAAAGTTAGTCCTGAGCAGTCCTGAGCAGTCCTGCGTCGGCTACCAATAAGCGTCGGTTTGTGACCCTAAATT
>QGOI01015761.1:0-12601 GCA_003313885.1 Boletus sp. MG55 | reverse complement strand
GAGGATCGCATGAACGTACCTTGGTTGTCCAGACCAGGTTGTGTCGCAAGAGGGAGCGGTGGCAGTGGTGCCGATGAAACGGCCATCGACGTCGTGACTGCAGGTCCCATGGTGTTGGCACGCTGCGGCGGATGACGAGATTTGAAAGCCGACGTTGCCGCATGGATCGCAGTCTCGGAGAGTGCCTTGACAGGGTTCGGCCGAGGATCCTTGGGCGGAGGGGCGGGGGTCGCCTCCGGCTTTGTCACCTCGACAATTTCATCCCTCGCGTTCCTGTCTTTCTTCCACCGCGTTAGCCAGCTCCCCGATAATCGGCGCTCTACAGTGACGGGGGTGGTGACAGTAGTATCAATGTCCCCTGAACATGGGTGTTAGTTGGATCCATTCTCTTGGTGCACGACTCGAATGCTGCGTACATCCCATGTTCTTTATGGCAATTCTGAACTTTTTCCAGCTCCAACGGTACTTGCCACCGTTGATCTGAGCCAGGACATTCTTCAATTCTATAAGGCGAGCTTTCGCCTTCGGGCCCATGTAATGTTGGGCGACCTTGTGCCAGTACTCTTCTGGCACCTTGCGCTCGACACAGCCCGCCTTAATTTGGTCAAGCCAATTGTCGACGGGCATGTCCTTCTTTGGCTCTCCGTAAAACATGGGCGGGTTAGCCCAGGATTCGAAGATGGGGTTGAGGTCGAATTCTTTGATCTTGAATGCCTCCAGCATTGTGAGTAAGTGGACGGTGGAGAAGATAGAAAGAGCCTGAACGGTAGAGAAATGGGTCGTTGTTCGACGTTTTGAAAGCGGCCCGGCTTATAAGTGAATCGCGTGCCAACCTTGCGGCTTCAAGGGCTTCTTCCGGGGTAAGAATGCGAGCTGAGTTGATGCAGGGCCCCTGAAAACCCTGCGTGATCCACACTCGGGATGGACTCATCCGAACCGTGTCCACACGTTGCCATTATGGTGGGGTAATAGACGCACAGCTCCACGTGTTCCAAGGTGGTCGGGAGTGGTGATTTCGGTAGATACACTTACCAAACTGGTCGCACCATCGCAAAACATTGCTGAGGTCCCCAAGCGAATAGCTCCACGATACTGATGCGATTGTGTTCTACAATAGAGAGAGAATAAGCTGTGGAGGAACTTGAATGTCAAGCTCCAAATGTCGTGGGAAAATATTTCGCACGTATCTTACTAGGTAGTAAGGCCGATCCCCATATCGCTAGACGATTTGGCGGCAGATTGCATCCATAGTAAAAGGAGGGTCGACCGGGGTCTGATTCATGCATGCACGGAATGATTCGGATATGATCGGAAACCCTCAAGGTCTTGAGTTCACGTTCTGGAACTTGGAAGGTGTGAATGTGAATGGCAAGGATAACATGAGGCTAGAAGCACTGCATTGCATACCCGAGTAGCCGAATTTGGGCGTCAGCCACCATTCAGTGGAACAATATGATGCGAGGTCAGCGCGTTCATTTTGCGGCGGGCCGTTGCAACCACCTAAATAAACCCAGATGGGCCAGTGCTGATCGGCGGTGCTTCGTCCAAAAGGCTAGAAACTTCGGTCAACCACCAGAACAGTTCGATTGGCCGTACGCAGCGTCATTTGCGTACGAGGAATGACCAAGCAACACCCTTCATTTTAATGAGGTGAATTAGGGTTCGGTGTAATAATCTCCACCGATTTGGTCGACGGGGATCGCTCGGCCGCTAGTCCATAGATATTTGTCAGCTTCACCATGCTTAGTGATTCTTATACACGTACCGGGCATCAAGCGCACCGAACGCCACGCTGGCACCATCACACAGCTCTTGCGCTTCATCTTGATGCGGTCGTTCTTCTCCATCATTAGTTTGAGGGTGTAATTGAAGCAGTGTATCGGTTTGGACGTTTTCGATGGTACGTTACTAGACTTGGTATTGCCATTGATAGTGGTGTGTGTGAATGAGAGACTAAACCAAATAATCTTCTGATTCTATCCGTTAGAAGTTGTTCGTCGGAAGTAAGCGAAATAGTTTGTGGCCTGAGGTACTTAGGCTGGAAGGGATTCTCGAAGACCGCTAAGGAAAGGTTGATAGCGACGCTGAATCGGCAGCATTAGCGACTTGCGGCACAGCAACTTCAATCCCTGCAAAGACACCCATCTGACCCACTCGGTTTCAACCAGAGATGAGACGCGTCAGTCGCAATACTCGCTTAAAAACGTTTTTCAGCTAAGTAACAGGGCATGGGTTCGACGTACGTCCAAGGGACGGACTATGTTTCCGTTGACGGCAAATCCGAGTTATTGCTTTGACCAATGACACCTCGTCGTACCAGCAGGATAACGAGTGTCCTGACTTTGAATTGCGAACGAGGTTCGGGCGTTGTTGAAATTTCCATCCACAAAGCACAAAGCAGGAGACAAGAAAGCCATGCGTAGAACCTTGCTGGTGAGGTCCACGTATTTAAAGGGCATGGAGCTAGGGTGAAGACGTCCGCGAGGTCTTGCTCCGCAAAGCACGACACCCAAAATACTCGAGGTCATGGAGGAGAAGCCGCGTGGAGCTGCGGAGCACCATGAACATTGAGGGGAACCATGATTGAGAAGTCATATACCTGTCCATGAGCCCCATAGTTCACCGGCAAGTTCACTGGCATACCCGTATAACTTGGCAACTTGATCCAATGTCGGGTGTCAAACCCTCCTTACTGTCTGGCCTCCGAGTCAGAATGTGAGTTTGGTTGGGTTTCAGGCGTCACTTCAACTGAAATATTGAATCATTAAGTGTCTGCAGTTTTCACAACACGTTTAGTGAGTTCGAAGTTAAGACATAGCAAGGTTCGGCCTTCAGAGCTTCGCAGGTGATGTAACACCTATTACCGTCGATTTGGGAAATGCAGATACCTACCTTGACCGCGGCTGAGCATGCACTGCCTCAGACGGACTCCTTCACCAGGTTCTTCGCGCATGCTGCAACGCTGGACCATTCACTCATCACGGTGACGTTTTCAGAAGTTTCTACATACATTCATCGTTGCCTGAACTGAATCTACACCCAGCTATGAGCTAATAAAGTTAACACAAGGGCATGTGACGAGTGACGACTCACAAACGTGAGGAAATGCCGAAACCTGCTCTGAGCAGGTTCGTAGAAGCTCGACGGGAAAGACTGAGAAGGAGATCAGACAACGGAACTGAACCATGCTTTAACAGGGCGACGTTAGCCTGGTAACGGACAGAAGGACAACTACTAAACTACATCCGAGTCCGTTGTGACTTACAAGTTGAGCACGCACGTGCCACACTAGTCCTTGTCCCTACTGTGTTGAGTTCTTGAACCTCCAAGGCGTTCAAGGAAGAGTAGGAACGACAGCCTACGAGGTTGACTTCAAGTTGACTTATGCAAAGGGCGGATGGGCCAGTACAATGTATGGTTGACGAATTATCGAAAGGTGTTTCTGCTGAACGTTTAATTATCATGCACATGATTGTGAGTCCCACCTTCTGTTCTTAACGCATCACCGTCGTGGCTGATGTGAAGGGTAGCATTAATGCATAACATGAGTCGTGTTGTATGTACATACATACTATCTTCGCGGATTTGGCTGAGCCAGCAAAACCTCGTGCTTGACAGGGACTCAGAACACCGACTCGGAGATTAGGGGCTTCCCGGTGATGCTGAGCATGATGTATTGACGTCAACTGATCTCTTTCTAGGTCGGGTACCTGAAGTTCCAGTTTTCCACAAGGCAAACGGTATCACTTGAAACTGCCACTGTTTACCCTGAGTGATGCGTGAGTTCAAGCACCCGTTCCGACGCGGCAATGGAAAGTTGGGGTGGAAGTAGTAACACTTCCCTCAAGTCCAATGCATCTCCTGGTGTTTCGTTCCAACACTTCGCCATCATGTATCACACCTCCTCGAGTGGCATGCAAGTTATGCAGCGAATTGGGTATCCCGACTCGTTGTATAGCTCCCCACGACCCTGTTTGGACGCTTTCACTACGTCGAAGTGAAGCTCAGGAAACGGATGCCATCCCGCAGGATTCAGATTATACTATTCGAGTGTGGTAAGTCGCTCCCTTTGAAACGATGCCACATCGTTCGCGATCTCACTCCGAAACATGCTTTGGGTGTTCTCGGCCGACCAACTGCCCGGATGCAACGAGTGCCTTCGTAGTAACTGACCCGCTTATTCTCGAGGCCACGCAAAGGATCTCATCGCTGAAGTTGTGTCACCCACTCATAATTTTACACAGGCAGGTATACGATATTTGCCTCGTGAGAGCGCGTCACTCAATGAAGATGCAGACATCAAGTAACATGCATAAAAGAAAGAAACGACGCGCCCAAACAGCTCTATGTAAAGGAAAACTAGAATATCACAAAGCAAGCAAGACTCAGACACCTTTCTTCAGAAACTGAGTAGGCGGGCAGGTAGGAGTCGTCGTAGGATGGTACAGTCCAGCCGTCGACCTGGGAGGGGGCAAGCTCCAGGTTTCGTACGGGTTATTGTATGGGCAAAGGGCCCGCGAGGCATCTAGCAGGTTGATTGAGCGCCTACGGCTAGCACGAATACGGTGGTGAAAACAAGAATGGACTTAGTGCTGAATGGGTGATTGGCGCGAATTTTGGCATAGTTCTCGACAACGATAATTGCCATTCCCTAGCCAGTTCGGACCGGGAGTATAAGCAAGGGTACCATTACACAGCACGAGGAAGGCTTACGTGTAGAGATGCCATTCGACGTGCTAGAATATCACATTACGCATCCTCGACGATCCAGAACAAGGAATAGTATACTCACTAGTGAAACATCCATGGTCCAGGATTATCGGTGATGAACCTGATCGTCATGTTGTCCGCCTTGGCGTCTGCTCCGGTACTGACGATGTCGCTCATGACAGGCCTGTGACAGTTCCGGAATTCGCTGTCAGCACTCTTGATGACCGCAAAATATGCTGCTGCGAGTTTCAAGCATGGGCGGATATCACGGTAGAGCGATCCACCTGCGCCGTGCAGGTGGAGAGGATGCTAGTGTCGGAAACGAATCAGATGACGGTTGCCATGTACCAGGCTCGCTGTACTCACTGGACGAGCTCCCGTATCATCGACGCGAAAAGTGACCTCGACCCAACCTCGACCACCTTATTCCTTGGAAGCAAGTAAACAGATTCCTTGGGATCAATCTCCCAACTCAGTGCTCCGTTCATGATCTGCAGCAGAACAGGAACGCTAGGCGATGTGTGCTGGATGCCGTTGATTTGGAAGATGTGGTTCGAATCATCCTTGGACATCATCACATTAATATTAATCCTGACGTCCCGTTCGGCGCGTCGATGTACCTCAATATGGCAGTGGTAGTTGCATTCATAGGTTCCGACGGATTTGGGATTGCTCGAAGCCAGTAGTTATTGGTTGGTTGGTCAGCGTTGAGAATGAACGAGCAACGCTGGGCCACATAGATCTGGATGGAATCGACAGTGTAAGGCTCGACGTATTCTCCATCGACTTCTATGACTGTCATGATGTGATTGTCGATGGTAAAGCTATAGAATTGTTTGCATTCCATGTTCAGAAGGCGAAAACGGTAACGTTTCTTTGCTTCGACCATGTAAGTAGCAGGCGGTGGACATTCCGGGCCGTCATAACATCCGGTCCCATTAATGAGGACCAAATCCAGATTTGTCGGGGCGTGTCAACTGAAAGATAATGATACCTGTATGTCGAGTAATCAGTGTAAGTGTTAACTTTGTATGTGAGCACTTACCAGTGTCCATTAAGGTGATAATCGTAGAATCTGTCGTGAATAAAGTAACTTTGTTAATCCAGTGTAATAGTCACAAAGGTGAGCCATCGTCAAAGTCGTACAGAATGGTACCAAAACGTGCCAACCTGATCGTCGCCAATGATATTATACTATGGGATGATTTCTCGGGGGAGGTTGGACACTGAGTGACATAGTAGGCTGTACCATCCATCTGGTTGGAACAGTCGCAGGAGTGTTATGGAGTGTGTCGTTGGATGACGCAATGCCTCGTGCCAGTGACTCCGAGGGCCACAACGCCGAGTATGTAAGCACCTCGACGCGGAGGTAATTCCAAGCGGGATGCTGTCTCTGAAGTTTATTCGACAAAGCTTGGTATGAACAGCTTCGTTATGAATACTAGATCTCAAGTTGATTCCGAGAACCGAGGACTAGGTTGTGTCGCAACTAGTATTCGGCCCAAAAGTTCATGATATCAACCGTATTTTAACAGGCACCGGTCTTGTAGTGTAGCGGTTATCACTTGGGATTCTGAAACATATATTCCCAGAACCCAGGTTCGAGTCCTGGCATGACCTCAGATTTTTTCTCGCTCTAATCCTCTGTTGGGTTGGCTAAGCCTCGTGCTATGAGAACGCATTACATAAGGACCGATAAAAGGAGATGACTCGGTTTGATTTCCTTCTTGTCTCTTTTCCATCACTCGCAGGCGACTCCGCTCGATTGTCTGCGATCGCCACTGACACTGTGAATTTCCCTAGGATATTTTATGCCAACGCGACCCATAGAAAGTTACCGTAGCAAAACATCCACTTATCAGCACAAGTACTCACGTATCACCCCATACAACCATCTTCAACATGGATCCCTGTCGCCCTTGCTCAACGTTCCGCAAGAGTCTCTTACGCACATTACCTCCTACCTACCCCCGCCTTCCCTCCTTGTACTCGCTCGCACCTGCCGAGGCCTCTGCGAACACGTAGATGACGACAACACCTGGCTTCGCGCCTTTCTCACCCAGTTCCTCGGCATTAGCCCCGAGCATGAGCTTGAGAACCAGCACATCTTACTACTCAAGCGGACAGAGCATACCTGGCGCAAAGAGTTCATGCTCCGTTACGCTATCAGGCGGTGCGTTGCTCTCACCGCGATTCACAAGTGTGACTTAGCTTGCTTTCCAGACGCTGGGAGTGCTCTCGTAACCCGACCGTTACCCATGCACCCCAGGACTCGTCGATCGATGGGGTGCATCTCATATCGGAGCATGGCCTTTTGACATCCTCCATCCAGTACGGCATCGTTGCGCGGTCGATCCCGCTCAACGGAAAGGTGTTGAAGGGGTACATTGACGCCTGCGGGACCGGTATGGGCATCGGCAACCCCAATGTTGAATTTACGCCCAACGTCTGTGCGTGCACGATGACTTCTGATGGCGGTACTGCTCGCATATTTTGGGGAAAGCGCGATGGCGAGGTTGCACTCACGATCGTGAATCGTGTTATGGACTCTCGCGCAGCATCCAGGTTTATCCGATGCGATGTCAACGAACAGCACGAAGGTGTAGTGCAACAACTCGTCCCTGATTCGGCTTCCAACTCTTTTTTGTCTGCTGGCGCTGATGGGCGTATCAAGCTGTGGGACACCAAGACGCTTCAGCCCCTCTGGTCTACTGATCAGCAACGCATGTCTCTCGTCACGGACCCGTTCATCAGTATTGCGGGTAGCCTTAGTGATGGTTTCGTCGCTGGTGCGCTAAAAAGTGGGGATGTCCTTCTCTATGACCTGCACGACTCGGAGACCCCTGCCGGTGGACCTCGCGTCCGCTCAGATCAACAAATCCGGATACATTCTCTCATTCATCATGAGAAATCTCAGCTGTCTGCCGGAGGGGATGACCCGTCGCCAGAACAACAGATCGCGAAAATGTGGTTATACTGCACTGGAGAATCAATGGTGTTACTCTTTGTTCAATATACCAATCACCCGCAGTTCTTCCGCGTTCATGCTAATATCCAATCTCATGACATATCGATCACCCCATTTGGCGATGGTTCCTTTGGCAACGTCTCCGCCGTAGAACCTGTCATGTCAACCAATCCCTGCGACAATAACATGGTCATTGTTGGTGATCTGCTCGGCTTCATTAGCATCTACGATGCCGACGTTCCTCCCCAAACCGCCGTAGCCCCCGTTCACAGATTCGAGGCGCATATCGACGGTGCTGTGACGGCGATTTCATGGAGCCCCACCGTCTTTGCTACCGGTTCCGCTCGCGGAACTACTGTGGTCCGGGACTCCCTCACATTGGAGCCGCTGCGCTACTTTACCAACCCCTCGCCTCGCCCAGCACCAGGACATGAGTGGAACGTCGTTAGTCGAATCTCGGTGGACAAGGAGCTTGTGGTCATCATTGTTGGGAGCCGTGTGATGACGTGGAAGGTTGGACCGGTCAATGGCCGCGAACATCAGCACAAGAAGCCCAAACACGCTAATGCCAAGGCAAACGTCACCACCAAGGGACATCGTAAGTCTTCCTCGTCGTTGGTTTCGACTTGCTCCCTGATTTGCGTTCTAGAACAATACGAGATGTACAAAGATATTGCCGAGTCCTACAGGGAACTCGAGTATCAGAAAGCGCACACGCAGCGCACATATGGCCGCGAGCGCGCGCAAAGGTCTACTTTGGACACGCTCGGTCTCTCAGAGTTGGAAGCCGTCCAATACGTTCTGATGCTCTCGCGCGAAGAGGAGGAAGCGCGTCAGCAAAGAACGGTCATCGACGAGGGGGTATTCGAGGGCGATTTCGATGATCTGCCTGGTACATCGACGTCCTCTCAGTCTAGGTCTATCCCTTCCACACCATTGTCGTCACACCACTCGCTCTCGAGTCACCATTCAAATGCCCGCCAATACCCACTTGTTGCACTCCCCATTTCAAACGAGAAAGTACAGGTGTCGCCACCGTTTGTGCCTGAGCCGATGGAAGCTGGCACGAGCATCAGTCCGCTTAGATCGTTCGTGATTGGATCATCGCAACCGAGTCCCATGACGATACGCAGTGTGTCGTCGTCTTCTCTGGATGACTTTCCAGCCATCAGTTCCAGTCTGTCTTCGATGTCGAGTTCTAGACGAGGAACGCCTGCAAGCCTTGAACAGCCTCGTTCGGCGTGGAGCACCCCATTGAAATCCCTTTCGCCTTCGCCTAGTTCGTCGTCACCACGCTCGCGTGTTGTTACTCCCGTTATGGCGAGATCACGCTCTTCGAACATATCGCTCTTATCTGCGGATATCGCTCGGCACAGGGAAGCGGCTCAGGTCGCAGTGCCAAATACGGAGGACATGGATGATGATTTAAGACTTGCGATCGAATTGAGCCTTACGGAGGCGCGAAGTAGGGGAGAGAGCGCATGATCGCGGGATGTGGGTTGCGGTTATGAACCTGTAGAACTTGAACACCGTGTTTCTGAATATGCCCGCTTTTTTTTTTATCCCTCATAGATCTGATAGAGTATGTTGTGTTTCGTCTGAATAGAATCGTTCTCGGCCATCCTGTGACTGGTCTAAAGAGACGTTGGAGCAATGAAGGTAAGGAGAGAATACAATATATGATTATACAGTCTTCCGATCGGTCATGACGCGAACGATACACCCCGTCCCCGCGATCTCTGTCAACTATCCAACTTGATTCAGCACACGACACGAATCACAAGGAAAAAAGGCACACAAAACAGCACCTTTTCATGCCATCCAAGCAACACGCTCCCGCTGACGTCGCCCCACCCAGGCATGCCCATCCCCTTATAAATGTACTTCATCAATGTATCTTGTTCGTCTTGGGAGAGCGATCGGAGGACGTTGGGTACGTCTGTCGATTTGGTGCTGTTGAGGACGGAGACGATGGTTTGGAGGGTGAGGTTCTGTTACGGAGCGACATCCAGGGAGGATGGGGGTGGTGTAAGTATCATCGTGAGTCGCAGGCGAGTTGGGAAGGCAGATAGACGGACCTTGGCTTCCTCGACGTTGGGTCCATACGGCGGGCTATCCAGCACGACGTTGAGAGCGCCCGTAACGTCACCCCTAGAAGCGGTCAGCCACGAAATCACAAAAGTAAAAGACGAAGTGGGAACAGAAACAGAAACAGAGTGCAGATTGCAAAGGAGGAAAGACACACTTGTTCAACGCGCTGCGCACGGCGAGCTGTTTCTGCTTGGCATCGCTCAGAACTTGCGCGGGTTCGCGTGGATCGGGGTCGTAGAGCTCTGTTTCTTGAAGGACGTCTTCATCGTACACGTCGACGTCGATCTTGCGAAAGGACATCACGTTGGACGTTGCGATGAAGAGGTTGCGTGATTGTGTGTTCTCGGACGTCGTGCTTAGGTAATGTCCAGTGTTAGTCCCTCCCTATCTCATCTACCCTATAATAGTGTGACAGTCCATAGTTGATTTCGACGGAAAAACAGTTTCGTAGACAAGAACATTAAAATATTGCCTACTGGATTTGAAGCTGAATTTTTAACGATATGAATGACCCAGGCGGATACTATACGTAATAAATCTGCGTGTGGGTACCGTGCATGTAGACCTCGTCCTTTCCACCCGATGTCAGTGCGATTCTGGGACCAAATCTATAAAGACTAGCGCAAAATTAGACATCCGGGAGACACGAGCACGTCTTCGAAGGTGTACGGAACATAAGTATGGATGATCCCAGATCATGAAAATAACTTAAAGTAACAATAATCATCCACGCGGAAGTTCAACACGACTCTGCCTTATCGACGCAAGATCGTTCGTCCGAGACGCCCTCGTAAACCATCGTCGTCAACTGGATCGCAATTTGGGTCGTGAGTGCCATGTTGTTCTCCGTCGCTTGGCTGCCCGCAACGTGAGCGCATACAGACCGAATTCATCTTTGTACGTACCCTGGAGCAGTGGTATCAAGAGAGAGGAGTGATCTCACCGCCCGGGAGGAGACAATCGTGCTAAAAGTCACGAAGATCAGCCAGTCCTTGCGGTCTCGCGTTCGCGGAAACGTATGCGCTACCTTGTAGTGATAGCTATCACACCCCTGTCAGCCACTGTATCGTGCACACATAACCGCAAGCGATCGACCTACCACAATTGCAAAGGATAGCCATTAGAGCTAGGTTATGATTGAATCACATCAATACTTAGAAAAAATTCTAGCCTTACAGGTGTTACCGAGCAGAGCAAAAACCTAGAGATGCCGATGAGAACACAGTACGGAGTAGAGAATGAGGACCCCTGACCGTTGGTGGGATATAAGCTACCCCTACTACAGCGAAATAGAAAATGCCTTGTGTGCGCAAACGTTTCTTCAACGGGGATTCAGATCGCTGTCTCGACAGCCCCACGGCCGACAACACGAATACAAGGAGGTCATAGCACGTGGCTTGAATATCGAATGAACACTACACCAGCTTGGAGCTAATGGCCTCACTCACTGTATAAGAGGGCTGCAGCGTTCTGTTGCGGATGGTCGATATAAACATTACAAACACCATTTAGGTCGATCGATTTGATAGAAACCACCACTAAGCAAAGACGACGTGGGTCGGAGGAACATATTGAAGATGTCTGCATTCATACCAAGCGCTAACACGCTCCACAGTCCCAGAGTAAGGAACGATAGCAGAGCATGCACCCAACGGGAGTCCTTCCAGATTACCCATCTGCGCAAAGCGTAAGATGCAGGTTCGCTGAAGCCTGACACTCTCCGGACTCACGTGCGGATCATGAAAATTGTCGAGGAACATCCCAGCGCAATGTCACCTGTTATCTATTGTTAATCGCTTCTCAGCCAAACAGAACTATACGGAAATGTAGCAACGTCGCTCACGCAGGTCAACAATACGCTAACTAAGCAGATGAATTAGCTGCGTGGCCAAATAGAGATACATACATGAACGAGACTGACCTCGACAGATATTACCACCCGAGAATGGGTTGGTGACGCTAGCCCCAACTGTACTGTGCATGGAAATAAATATGTTTGCTTTCCTAACCAAGGTGCTTCGATTCTTACAGAAAAATGAAGTGAACGAGGAGGCACATCCGTCCAATGATGTAAGGGACCTTCATCGACTGTTATTTAAACCGAACCAAAGAAGATATGACTACTCACCAGTGACGAACGAAAGGGTAAACGCCCAAAGACGACCGCGTATTCAACACAAAGCGACTGGATGTATTCCCACCTAGACAGTAGTTTAAGTTTGTTCTGTTTGGGGAGGAGAAAAGGGTACCCATAAATCCCCAGCATTAGATAGACGATATTTTCATTCACGACGACAAGGGCGGATTGTCCGGTTGGCTCCTGCCACCCGCTCATCTTGCTAGCTGAAAAATGCTGTCAACACACGCCTTTGCGCAAAAAGGTTGTCCAATGCGAAGAGGATTGACCTATTCAGAATAACTTAGCATAACTTTCCGGTGTACAACGATGCGCGTCCATAGATTATCCGTGTTTCAGACAAGTTTCAGGACTGCGGAGTTACCTTTTCAATTTCATGCGCTGAAACACCACACGGCAATATTGAACGTTTGAACAACCTGAGGGACTTGAGATGATGACGACGTCGATGATCTTGTGAAAGGGCATCATGAACATTGGGATGTTGTTGAACGGGAACAGTAACAGTTGCCGGTGGGTATATCTTATCTTGTCCGCCAATCTTTGTCTGTTAATCTGCTTATCTCGAAAAATTTACACGATCCTGCTGGCAGTGCCATCATGCGCAGCGAGGGCGGACTTAGTAGCTTACCTACATGACTTGCTATGATTCTACCCCAGACCCTGCCAATAACTCAGGCTTCTGGTCCGGGGAA
>QGOI01015698.1:0-16207 GCA_003313885.1 Boletus sp. MG55 | reverse complement strand
TCTATAACGATGGGTGTGGGCTGGAAGGCCAGGGGACGACACGGATATGTGACCCAGGCTATTCACAGAACGGAGGCAATGCGCAGTAGGCTCACTTGTTCCAATGGCAGGAGCGCAGCAGTAGAGTCTCGCACCAAGTCTCGCACCGCAAACTCGCCCATAGTATACTAGTGCTTTGCAATGCTATGTTACTGACATACAAATTGGGAGGGCATGTGATCACTGATCCCGGGCCCTTCAAACTTCCCATACTCATATCTTCGCAGTCGCCAGACTCGCCACGCATTCAGATTTGCACATTCAAAGATACGAAATGCCACGAAGAGCACGAATACATTTTGTGTCATTGAAATCCTCCCTCGTGAATCTACCCATATCAATTTATGGGCCTCTTCTTGAACGATCCATAGTGCGTGCGTGCATCGCGCCAGTATCTTTAATAAACGTCCGTTGACATCCGACAGCGACCACAAACACTTGCCATACATTTGAAACGCGACTCTCAGGCCTCCAAACTGGAGGCCTATGTGGGATGGACAGGAATGGCATCTTCCTCTTCCCTCGCCCATTTCAATCCAGACACGCGAGAAAACGCGTCTGAGACAATCGAGATTGATCCTCAGTATGGGCAAGGGCTTGGATTCGCAGAGGGCGACATTGTGCGTCTGCTACTGCTCAGGGAAAAACTGTCTCATATCATCTCCTGCAGGTCGAGATTGGTCTGTTGTATGATCTCCCTTTTGCCTCCTCAGTGGGAACAGAACCTCTCACGGCAGATGACTGGGAAATCATCGTGGGTCAGCTTGATCGGTTCCACTGGCATACTTATCATTTCTTGTTCAGGAAATCCATGCTTCTCATGTTGAGTCAACTCTATTGTCCCAGGTTCGGGTCGCAAAGGTCGGTCAAGAAATTGATGTATGGGTATTGGGACACACAAGAGTTCGCCTCCTTATCGGTAGGCTCTATTGCCTCGATTTCGCGTGTTCTTCTGACCAACTTCCTCAGTCTCTTTGGCCCCGTCAACTAAAAGCAATGCAGCTCTCCTAACAACCGACAGTGAAGTCAGCATCGCGCCGAAGACGCACACTCGCCAAAAAGCTGTTGGAGCTACCTCATCCAGCACCTCTCAAGATGATGCAGCCAAAAAGGATTCTAAACCATCATTACCGGCGACTGTATTGCGAGTTCTGCCGAACCGTCTAATCGACCGATTTTCACCCCCGCCAGCTTGCTATAATCGACCAGAAACACTCGCTTATATTCACCCCTACATTTTCTCTAACCTTGTGCAATCTCGGTATCCGATGAAGGAAGATATGAAAGATGTTTTTCTGAGGTTCTCGTATCGTTTGCCGGAGCCTCCGCAAAACCCGCTTGAGCCACCCCGCAATACAAATGAAAATGAAAAAACGCAGGAGCATGTTGCTCAGGTTCTTCACCCAGGAGGGAAAGGCGAACCTCCTACTGCGGAAAAGACGTCATCAAATGTGTCTACAGAAAGCTTCCTATTAGTGGGATGGTCTGATAAGGTCCTAGAAAGCCATATATACTTTCCGTACGGGTTGGAAGGTGCCGGTGATTGGCATTGGATTCAGTGAGTGAGATTTTCTCATAACTGTGGTGTTGTTAAACGCTCGTATTGATGCCGGCGACGAAGTGTTACTCCAACAGGAGAGCGGAAGACGTTTTCAGACCTCTTCACTGACATTCCAGCTCATAATCTAGACAAGCCAGAATCACTGTGGGTACATCGGAATAGAATATGGGATGGAGCATCCATTGACTGAAGCCAACCAAATGCCAGGCAACCATTCTTACCGGAAACTGTGCTCTCTGGCGTGCAAGACATCCTTGAGGAAGGTACCAAACAACTTGTTGCTAATTTCGCTCTCCACTCTCTCGACAAGGTCGTGCATGGAAGTGCGTGACTCGTTGATCAGATAATTTCTGTATTGCTCAACAGAGCACCGTAGTATCCGCAATTCTCTTGACTGGGAGAAGGGGCGTCGGGAAGACCTCGGTAGCCCGGGAAATCGCGAAGCGGCTTGAGGAAGACACTCGCATATATGCCTGTATGTTTTATATGTCTTCCACGTTGTTTTGCTGCTAATTAGGCGAAGACACCCACTACATTGATTTCAAGTTCTACACGGAGAAACCTGTAGCGACCTTAAAGGCTCTCTTCCGGTATCTGTACGAGATTGCAGCGTGGCATCGTCCGACCGTGCTCATATTCGATAACCTCGACAAGGTCTTGAAGGCAGAGTTAGAGGCGAGTGGTTTCTGCATTCGAAACCTGGCTTGTCTCTATATTAATGATCAAATCCGGGTTACTAGCATACTGACTCATTTCGTTCTCGCCATATCACAGAACTTTTCATTGCTCAATACTCCTCTGGAGAACGCATGATATCTTCAAACTTTCGTGGGATAGTCATGATTGGCACCGCTGAATCACAAACAAGTCTGCACGCCCTCGTCCATACGCTGCATATCTTTCAGGAAGTGTACCACATCCAGTCTCCCAACAAGGTTGCGCGCAAGGAGGTTAGCAGGTGTCGTTCCCTGCTTCGTCCCTGTTCATGAGTTAATTTCCTCGTCAGATATTGGCAAACTTGGTGGAACGACTATGTGCAAGATCTCCAGCTGTTATCATAGATACCGACGACCCTCCAAACTTCGCCATGATTTCGACACACGCAGAAGGTTATTCTCCTATTGATCTGGAGGATCTTGTTACCCGCGCAGTGCAGCAAGGTGCCAGCCGAGCATTTCTGAAGCACGGAGCAGGAGCAACTGAAGTAAGGACTTTAGTCTGGATGGGTTGTTCCTGTAGATCTAACAGATACACTAGGTTAGCTTATCCGCTGCCGATTTCTCGAATGCACAAGTGGATTTCGTTCCTCACTCTTTACGTGATGTCCCACTTCAGAAATCCAACGTGGAGTGGGCCGACATTGGAGGTGAATTCAAATCACTTTCTCTCTGGCTTTAATAGCCGACTTTTATTTCAGGGCTGAAACATGCCAAGCGTATTCTGCGAGAAACACTGGAGTGGCCCACTAAATATGCTCCATTGTTCAAGCAATCCCCTTTGCGCTTGCGTTCAGGGTAAGCTTGCAAAGAAAAAGGTCGCGAACTATTATTTATGTCCCAACAGGTTGTTACTCTATGGTTACCCTGGGTGTGGCAAGACGCTTCTTGCTTCCGCTGTAGCCAAAGAGTGTGGGCTGAACTTCATTAGTATCAAAGGCCCTGAGCTCTTGAACAAGTATATCGGTGCAAGTGAAAAATCCGTGCGTATGGAATGAAGTAAAAATTTCGAAGCCTTTTCGAATCTGTTTCCCAGGTTAGAGACATCTTTGATCGAGCTTCCTCTGCGAAACCATGTGTCCTGTTCTTCGATGAGTTCGACTCTATCGCTCCCAAGAGGTACGTCGGTCTTCGTCTCATGTATACCACATTTGTCGATATTCGTGATTTTTAGAGGGCATGACAGTACAGGCGTGACCGATCGCGTGGTGAACCAATTGCTGACTGAGATGGATGGTGCTGAGGGCTTGACTGGAGTATATGTTCTCGCAGCCACAAGGTTGGTATCCGTCCGTATTGACTTCAACATTATCTAACTTCTCAAGCTAGTCGACCTGATCTCATTGATGCTGCCCTCCTTCGCCCTGGTCGTCTTGACAAATCTGTACTATGTGACATGCCCAACGAGGAAGATCGAAAGGATGTAAGAGATCTTGTCTCTGTACATTATTAATGATCTAATCCCAGCAGATTTTGCAAGCTGTTAGTCGCAAGGTGACTTTGGGACCGTCGGTCGATTTGGAGGAGATTGCCCGATTGACCGAGGGGTACTCAGGGGCTGACCTTCAGGCCCTGGCGTACAATGCTCATCTTCAAGTCATACACGCCACCATTGACGCAACGCAGACAAGACGGTCAGGGCAAGAAGAGGAGAAACGTATTCAATACGTAACACTCGGTGCTACTGGCACAGAAAAGATTCTCTCGAGAGCTGAGGAGTCTGAGGTGCAAAAAAGAGTATATGGGTTTGATGCCTTGTTTAGCAAAGCAAACTGATGGCAACATCTACAGCTGCAACAAATAAAGAGTTCCAAAACGAATGTCAACGTCGAGAAGAAACCAACCGACACGCCTAAAAAGGTCTTGTCTGCATTTCCTATTGTTCAAGAATGGCTACTTAACGATGTGGGTGGCACCAGTACGAGATCACCCAAGCCGACCTTTTGCAGTCACTCAAGACTACACGACCCTCTGTTTCTGGGCAAGAGTTGGATCGTCTTGGCAGGATGTGAGTGTCTTCCCAATTTGCTGTGCAAGATCCGGTGCTGATGCGAAGAGGCTCCAGATATAGCAGCTTCGTATCAGATCGCAGTCAGAACACAAAATCATTCCCGTCGCCACCCGCCCCAGGCGGTGTCGGCTTGCGAGCGACTCTTGGATGACCTTGACAAGGGATTCGCAATAGTGTTGTATTGACATTTCCGGCAAAAACGTAGTCCATAATTCCCTTCTTACGGCCCGCCTCTATTTTTCCGACGTCCCTGCTGTTTTTGGTGAGAGTTTTTGTGACGTTGTCCACGCTGTGAACAGGTGGATGAAACGAGGCAACAAGCGAGCAAGCTCGCGAGAATGAAAATGGGTGCCATTGGCTTTCCGGGGTCCCATGCGACAGGACCCCAGAATGTGGGAACCAGGGTTTATTAACAACCAACGTGATCCCCCCTCGTAGAAGTGCAAACACTGGAATTTTTGTTACTTTATAATGGTTTCTTCGAGAAAGCATCAGAAACATGGCAAAGCACCGTTACAAAGTGCGTTTTGTATTGCACAATGCTGCAAATATTTGTTGTGTTGGGCAGATCATTGACACAACCTCATCAAGCAGTGAGGACACGCACGACGAGGTCGAAAGGCAGGGTCAGTCCCCACGTTCCACTCATGAGGATGGTGGAAACCAGCTCATTGCTCCAATCCGATCATCTCTGTTCTTTTTATGTTTGTCTCTTATTAGCCCCTCGCCGATCCCGAGCAGAACACCCAGCTGCTGACAGAGCAGCTGCGCTCGTTGGGGCTTTATGCAGCGCACACACTAGGAGACGGCAATTGTCTATTTCGTGCTTTGAGCGATCAACTATACGGTTCCCCTTCATACCATCTTCAACTGCGCAATGATATTTGCGATTGGATTGAGACCCATTCCCAACGTTACGAACCATTTTGTGAAGATGAACGTGGGCTAACCGCTCATCTGCGGTGCATGAGGGAACAAGGTGTGTGGTGGTGGTCATTTTCCTGTTAACAGGGTCTTACTCTTTTCCCCCTTTCCATGGCAATGTGGTGACACACTGCAGGCACTTACGGTGGTCACCTTGAACTCTCGGCATTCTCTCACTTTTCCCGACGGAATGTCAAGGTCATACAACCTGGACTTGTATACGTCATCGAATGGAATGCGGGGGGAGAGGTTATCGCCGATCGATCCGCTTCTCCGGCGACGCAATCCGACGGTCAACCAATAGATGCACGAGAGAGACGACGTGTTCGGAAACAGCAGCAACAACAACGCGAGGAATTGTCGCAGCAAGAAGAAACTAATGTCACGGTGTATGTGGCGTAAGTTCGGCGACATCACATGAAACTTGAACCTTAAAAATCGCTGACGCATCACGCAGGTACCACGATTGGGAACATTTTTCATCGATTCGTAATTTGAGAGGTCCGCACACAGGCCTTCCCAACGTTTGTGAATTGCCAGTGGATTCGGAGGCTATTGCA
Source organism: Boletus sp. MG55 (assembly GCA_003313885.1). Classification (NCBI taxonomy): domain Eukaryota; kingdom Fungi; phylum Basidiomycota; class Agaricomycetes; order Boletales; family Boletaceae; genus Boletus; species Boletus sp. MG55. The sequence continues at coordinate 10,396 of QGOI01015698.1, read as the reverse complement.
TCATCCCCTCTGAGGAAGAAGCCACATTCGTTACGGGCAAAGGCAAAACCGGAGTCCAAGGTCACTCTTAAACGCTCCAAAAATGGTCAATTTGCGAGCGCAAAGGTGAAGATCGAAGAAACTATGGTTCCTACCCCCACACAAATACCTCTTCCTATGTCACGCTCGCCATCACCCCTATCCTCTGCCCAATCAGTACCCCAGATCGATGTTGATGTATTACCACCCACACCTGTCACTTCACAACCGGCAAATGTAGGCTCTTCACTACCGCTGCGTGTCCACCGATCCCCTAAGCGCACGTTTGACGAATCGTCGGGCTCTTCCTGTGTATCGGATTCCATAGCAAAGAGAACACGTAGTGCCCGCAAACTTCCCCCTGCCGCTGTAACGGAATTGCGGCCAGACCCAAATGCCATCGAGGTCGACGATCCCGAGGAAGAAGATTCGACACCTGAACTCTCCACCCCAAGATCTTCTGGTTCCACGCGCTCTTCTTCCGTGGGATCGTCTCCTCTTCCTGGAACGCCGCCTCCGGAGCCCGAACCAGAGCTCATGCCTGTTGAAAAACCTTTGACGCGGCGTCAACGCAGAGCCCTTGGACTTCCCAAACCGCGGGCTTCCCTTGTTGCAAAGCGGGCAAGTCCGGGGAAGATTCTCATTCCCGGCGGTCGATACAAGAGGAACGTTGGCGCAACGACAGATGACAAGGGACTGGCGAGGATAAGGGAAGTGGGGGACGCCAGTGTGGATGATGAAGGTAGCATGCAAGAGGAGTGGCAGCGCAACGGAACGGGAAGGCTAGATGTGCGTGGTTTTCGAGAGTTGAAAATCTAGCGCTTTTCGCACCACCGGGTTTCTTCTGCCCTCCATCCCCGTTCAAATGTGTCCCATGACGTTGACGAGCTGGCGATGACTCCTGTTACGACCACGATCACGGACTAGGCTCACACTCGCACACTGGCCTCTCATTGAACACGCATGACACAAGCTAGAAACGACATCTCACTCCACTACATGATGCGCTTCCCTGAGCATTTATTTCAGCATCTAGTTTAGATCATCATTCCCCAATCCTGTTCACGATACCCGCATATCTAGCCTGTATCAATATACCGAATACATCCCCAGCATTCGAGCATTACTTACCTGACGATACGCTCGAGTCATTGTGAGACAGGGGCAACCATCAATCAATATTTCAATAGTGGATTTGGTAATGCAAAACCACGTGACCACACATTTGCTGAAATTGAGTCGGCGTGCGAGTCGCGTTCCTTGATTCCCCTCTTTCGTTATTGCGAACATGGGGGAAATCCAAACGGATTCGGGGAACCACATTCATACCATTCATCACGTCGAGTCCTTGCGTCGCAAAGCTTCTTACTATTGGCCAGACAGGCACTATCACAGCTACTACAGGGGCGCATTCTTCCATAACCACGACTTCCGCCCTGCGCTTGACCTGCGTATACTTATTTCCTCGCTTTCCCAGAAGGAAAGGATCACAAGGGACGGCGAAAATGATCCGACAGGTGACGAACCATCGACGAGCGGCCGTATCCTTCGCAAACGTAAATGCTCAGAATCAGCCCCTGGCCCTTCAAAGCGCTTCAGACTCGACGGCGGTGCCCGAGGTAATCTGAGCGATGAACAGGATGAAGGTGGAGAGATCGACGAAGACATGGAGTACAGGCAGATTTACCCCTCGTATTGGGAATCATCCTCCGACGTAATTACAGAAGCGGATGAAACTGAGCACACCTCCTTTCTTCAAGTTTACCAGTTTGCATCGTACTTGCGGTATAACAAGGTGGTCGACCATAGTTCAGAACATTACGTCGACGATAAAGTTGCAGCGGATTGGGGATGGCTCGAGGAAGAGACGGAACTTGGTTCTCTTCTCGAAGCCCGTCAGAAGAACGTATCTCTCTCCCGGGATATAGATTTGGGGAAGTTCTTTATGACGCGCTACCATGGACGTCTTTTGGCTGTTTCTGGAAAACGTCAAGAACCTCTTCGCTCCTTCTCAGAATCAGTTAAAGAATGGAACGAGAGCTGGTTGTTTTTACTTCCGGACATCCCGTGGCCAGATGGTCTTGCTGAAGACGACCTTGAGGAGCAAAATATGCAGCCCTTAGGTATGCACCGCGACTTTATCACGGCCTGCGCCGTCCTCCAGTCCCACCATCGCACCAAGCTGGAGGCGAGTTTTCAGCTACACATCCTTCCAGAAGGCACATATGACCCAATACATGATCTTCCATTTGAGCTCCGTGCCCATTTCACGCTTTCGCTTGCGATACCTGAGACCTATCATCCGTTCATCAAAAACTCGCTTTCTCAGAGCAGAATGGACGAACTCGAAGGTCTCCAACGCCGACTTCTCTGCTTCCTCTCTAATACACCCCTCACGCGCCCTGTGTATAGCGATTCCGTGAAGGATGCAGTGGACATCACCATTCCCTTCTTTCTTAAAATCCTGCGCGCGGCACCCCCTCTTGCGCAGGATGTGACCTACGAATCGTTGCAGCCTGATGGGCTTCTCTCAACGTTGATGCCCTTTCAGAGACGCACCGTCGCTTGGATGCTAGAACGTGAGGGTAAACGTATTACACTTGCGGGGGCCGTTGTGCCACTCGACGATTCAGAGGCCTCTTCAAGTACAGAAAGCAGGCACTTACCACTATTCTGGGAAGAAATAGAACTGGGAGGTCGAATTTTCTTTTTCAATCGTCTTACAAGTGCTCTTAGTCCCACCCTCCCTGGGCCCCATACTGCATTAGGAGGCATACTTGCTGAGGAGCCCGGTCTGCTCCAGTTCTATACTCTCTGATTGCAAGGCTTACGCGGCTTTAATTGCTTGTTCAGGTCTTGGTAAAACGATGGAATGCATCTCGTTGATGCTTCTCAACCCAGCTCCGGAGAGGAACCCCTCTAATCAGAGATGGGATCCAGAAGCGAAACTGCACGTTAAAGAGATCAAGGTAACAATTTTAGCCTTGCCGTATACCCTCCTCCAAGGTTGCTAACATCCTATGTTCTTAGACAACCCTCATCGTGACCCCGCCCGCACTAGCTTCCCAGTGGGCAGACGAACTCTTCGCCCATGCACCTGATCTCAAAGTCTTTGTATACGAAGGTTGGGCAAAGCTCCGGGTACCAATAACGGAGGCTGACATGGAAGCCGAGAGAGTGAAGCGTCGTTGCATGGTAGCCCGGAAATCCAAATCCAAGGGCAAGGCGAACGCCGAATGGAATGGCAAAACTAAAGCCAAGACGTTGCAAGACGACGACGTCCTCGTGGGCTCGGCGGAACCTGATGCCGCGCACCACCTAAATCCCGATGACTTGGATCCAAACTCGGATCCAGTCCTCGACTGGCCCAGCTACATTAACCAGTTTGACGTCTGTATCACGACATACAATGTCCTTCGATCGGACATGTCCATTGCCCACGCCCCGCCTCAACGCCCCCGCAGACAAGCTATAGAGTACAAGAACCTGAGGAGGCCAAGGAGTCCCCTGGTGATGTGCGAGTGGTATCGGGTGATCATGGATGAGGTGCAGATGATGGGAACTGGCAGATCTGAGTTCGTTTTTTTTCATCTCTTCCGTATTTTTTCTCTGTGATTCGCCAGGCGACGGACAAAGGTTGTACTGACGCCTCTAACCTAGGGAAATGGTATCCCTCATTCCCCGATTATCTTCCTTCGCTGTCTCCGGAACCCCGGCGCGTGCCCAGGTCTCAGACCTCATCAGCGTTCTTCGGTTCTTGCGTATCGACGACCTTGTGGCGCCGATGCGGATGTGGAATAGACTTTTGAAAAATGGATTCAAAGATTTATTTGCGCCATTATTCCAGAAATATTCTGTTAGGTCAGCGAGCGTGTCGCCAAACTCAAGCTCGTTATTGACTGTGTCTACGAAATAGGACGTTGAAGTCTTCTATCAAGAATGAGTTGACGATACCTCGACAACAAAGATATTTAGTAGGCATCGAACTTGGAAGGGTCGAGCGACATGTGAGTTGTCGAATTTGTGACGTGTCGGATAGAATATTCATTGCATGGAATTCAAAGGTGTACGACCAGGCTCTGGAAGAGGCGCTCGCCGAGCTTGGGCTAGATGCACGTGGGGTGGCAGCATACGAGGGGTGGGAGGTAGATGCGAGTGTTCTGAGAAACGTGTTGAGAAGGTTGAGAGGGATATGTACACACCCTCAGGTGAGTCACTGGCGTATCTCTCGTACACGTCTTCCACCCTGAGATCTGGTGCGGTATAGGTTGGACAACTCCCAAAGCAAGGTGATAAGCTGAACAGACCGGGTGCTTTGAAGAGTATGGCAGACGTCTTGGAGGTGCGCATGCCTGCGGATTCTTCATATCGGTGTTGCGCCCACATTTACCGATTCTGCAGTCAATGAAAGATCAGAATTGGAGAAACTTGACAGAGGATCGTAGAGCAAAGGTGGGTACTTCACCATGGTCACAGACTCGATCCCACTCTGTTGCCTCATGTCCACTGATCGCCTCGGCTATCTAGGTTTTAACACTGACTCGCCTCGCCCAACTCCAGCAACACCGCTCGGACGATTTCGGCCGGTACCAACGCGCTCTCGAACATCTGCTCACTGCAGAAACAGAAGCTAGTCAGCTCATAGGCGAGATTAAAGCTTCCATAGCGCAGCACAACTTGAAAGGTGATGTGCTCAAAAAAGAAGCACAGGCGTTGAGAGATTCGAGGAAATTTAATTTTCACAAGGATCAGCACAAGGACATGGACAAAGGCAAAGGAAGGGAATTTGAATGCGATTCGACCTCACCGGTGGATCTCGATCTCGATTTCGACGATGATGAGGATGTCGAAGATCGGGGGTTACCCAAGACGCCGGCTGGAGAAGACCACAGGGTCAAGCGAATGGCATTACAAGCTCGCCTGCGCGAATGTTTCATTGTTCTTCATCGGGTCAAATTCTTGCAGGGAGATGTGTATCATGTTCTCGGATCTTCCTATTCGGAGAAGGAAGATGCGGCGTACGCGGACGCAGAGAGCCTCCGGAAGGACCTGCTCAAGTGTGAGTTCGCGTTATATGTAACACGCAGTGGGACTAAAGCTTGTGGTTGGTTAGCCACGGAGGAAGCGGCGAACAGGGTAATGCGAAGGCTGAGCGCTGCTGCGACGGAGAAGCGCGTTACAGAACGAACGCTGCTGATTTCATTACCCTTCATGAAGGGCGGAGGTATTAGATCAGCCCATTTGGTGAGTGCCCCTATCGTAAGCTCCGTTGATAATCTTGCATTAATTTCATGAATCTCCTCAGTTCGAAGAAGTAAATGAAATTATCGAAGATGTCCTCAACGAGCAATCCGCTCTTCTCTGGCAGTGGCGTGCCAAGATCGTCGAACTGCTTACTCAAAAACTTAATTCTGCGGGGGAACAAGCCGATGGAGAAGAGTATGCCCGTACACTGGATACGCAGGGCGAGGCTGAGACATACTTGCAAGCCTATGCTACACTACTCGCCGACCGCCGGGAGACGATCGCTGCGGAACGGACACTTCTTGCAGCCTATGAGGGAAGAGAGAAGAAGACAAGAAAGACTAAGGCTGCCGCTCGGGCAAAGTCTCAGGCGCAGCAAAACTTGGAGGTTCCAGAGGACGTCGAAGTACAGCCTCAACATGAAGTACTGTACAGGCAGCTGCTAGAACAACGTAAGGAGCTGCAGCTATCTGAACGTGCGCTAAAATCGGTGATGGTGGACCTTTCCGCTGTTGCTGCTCGTATCGCGAAGGAGGACGATCTGGAGAAGATCATAGCCAAGGACGGGGCTACGAGGTTGCGAACGCTGATAGCGAGCCTACGTAAGCAATCTCGTTTCGTGATTTTGCATCATGGGCTAAAGCACACTGTCACTTCCATAACAGAGGAAATCACGGACAAGCTGGACGCCGACATCGCTGTGCTGCGAAAGGTTTTCAATGATCGTATTGTGTCCGTAGTCGTACCTTTCATATGCGCGGCGCCTTTACTTATTATGCCCAACCAGTTACTTCCGGCAATTGCAGGAGATCTCCGACACTGTGACAGAAGTCCAATGGGAGGGCTCTCTCGTTGATGCCATGGAGGGAACTAACCAGGAAAATGCCAACCTTGGAGCCAAAATCAATACGGGGCGTGCACGACAGCGGTATCTGGAGCACCTTGCTAACGGCGGGTCAGGCGTCGAGGATGATGATACCTTGTGTATTTTGTGTCAATGCGAGTTTTTACGAGGGTTCATCACTCAATGGTAGGAGACTTCTTCCTCAGAGCAACACACGTTGACGTCTTGAAAGTGCTCACATCTTTTGTGAGGTATGTTTGGTAAACTTTTAAAGGTGACTGATTGGCAAACTATTTGGACCACCTCAAGGGATGCATGAAGGCATGGATCGCTCGTGGTCATGGAAGAGCTTGTCCTGTTTGCAGGTATGCTCAATCTAACTATTTCCAGTCACCGATTGAACGCCTCCCGTAGGGTTCCTATCGATCCCAGTCAGTTGCAGCGTTTCACTATTAAGGAAGATCGACCGCCTCCCCAGAAGCCCGTATTGAACAACGGCGAACTAGTCCCTGTGTCCCATCGGGAGATCCAGTACAACATGATCGGTGAGTGTATGCTATCCAAGCGATGCGAGCAAATGCTAATCAACCACCCGGAAAGATCCCAGCTTACTTGCAGATATCCAGACGATGGAGTCGGATGGAAGCTATGGAAGCAAGATTCAGACGCTCGTTCGACATTTGCTACACATCCAACTTGTAGACCCTGGAGCCAAGAGTATCGTTTTTTCTGCATGGGCTGATTCACTTACAAGTGAGTCTGTGGTCTCGCTGCTCTCCGAGAGAGCTTGCCGCTAATTGTGCTGTCAAGTCATCGAGCATGCACTTTATTCGAATGGCAAGTAGAAGCCATGTGGGCACTGATGCATTGACTGAGACCATGTCAGGTATACCCTGCCTACGCCTCGACCAGAATCAAGGGAAACGAAAGGGCGGTGCGGCGAAAAGATTTCGAATCGAGCCAGACCTTCAGGTTCTGCTCTTGCACGGGTATGTGGATCGTGGTTTGATATGACCTCCGGTTAACGTCCGCGAAGCGAACGCGATAACGCTGGCCTGAACGTCACCTGTGCCTCTCGAGTTTTCCTCTTGGAGAGTGTTGTGAATCATGGTTTCGAAGTGCAAGGTAGCTTTATCTTTGGTTAGCATTGCGTTGTTGCTAAATCGTGAACTAGCAATTGCACGGATAGATCGAATGGGCCAAACTCGAGCGACCGAAGGTATGTTGCCCTTCTCATTGATCGTCTTGGCAATTTTCATCAACAAGAACAGTTTTCTGCTACTACGCTGAAGGTACGTTTGATGCATACACCGCGACGTGGCAGGAGGAATGAACCAATCCACAGACACCGTGGAGAAGAACATCCTCGACCTTGCTGCCAGACAAGGCCTGTCGCTGTACACCAAGGACAACTCTGCCGGATCCCTCAACGTAACCTCCTTCGCGATGGACTCGGAGAAGAAACTGGTCGACTCACCAACGAAAGCAGGCAAAAAAGGACAAAAAGGCGACTTTATCTTCAAGTGCGCCGCTTCCTCTTTTTCGCTTTCGTCTTCCGGTGACTCATGGCACGTCCCAACTAGGGTGGACGACATGCTGGCGATCCTGTTCCCGCACATGTTCGAGGACGTTGAGTTCCTCTTGCCACCGGACGCCCGTGCCGGGGAAGCACCGTCTTCTGTGAACGCGGGTCCCGGTCCCGTTCGTCCGCCTGTCAGACGGCAGCAACACGTCAACGCGGAAGCGGGACCGTCGAGGCATCCCGCCTCGTAGACGTCGAAGCAAGTTGTATGTACGGCTATCATTGCATTTTCTTCCGGTTTCTCTTTGCGCCACGTCGAGGTTATCTATGTCATCTTTGTAGGGAACCTTGGATTTTTGCAGCTATTGTTGTATTTTTCTTTGGTGTATCACGCATGTACTGCATACTCGGACCATCGTCAAGCGGAGATGGTAGTCAAACCTTTTTTGACGACCCATGGAACGATCCACCAAGCCCGAGATCGCCGTGCGATGCTTCAAGTCGTAGTGACTCTCAAGACACCCAAGGAACGACACCGACCTGCACGCGCGGAAGCAAAAGCAAATCGACGGATCGGGCCGAGTGGACTGATCGCACCGCCCAATCAACGTCGTGAAACAGGTTCCATTCTCCCGAGCCACTTGCAGAGCCTGACGCGTTTTGACACCGTATCCGAGGAATGCCAAAAATACCTCGGCGCGATCGAAACGAAGCTATTCCATTTTCAAAACAGAGAAATAGAAAATGGAAAAAACGGCCTCGAGGTCGGAGGGATGGATTGATTGTGCACGATATGATCGATTATCTTTTTGCCCCGCGCGTCGTGGCGTCGCGGCGCCGGGTCGTACCGCGAACACGACGCGGTATGTGCCGTGGACATCATGCCTCGTTGCGTGCGTGCGTGCAAGCCACTCAGGCCGTGACCGAAAACGAAGAGACAGAACAGAAGATAAAATATAAACGGGCCCGAATCACCGGAAAGGTTTGGGTGACGCGTCGACTCGGACGCGTTGCGCAATCATGCTGGTAAGTCACAGCGCGTGCGTGCCAATGACCAACACGTAGTACGCCCGCTGGATTTGATTTGAAATCCTCCTCATATCCCTCGAGGAGGGAGATCTCCGAACACAGCAACTCAATGCGGGCCGGTCCCCCACCCTCGTCACATCATATCTCTCGACATCATCGCACCCGCGATCCAGATATCCATGGACCGTCCATCACATCTAGCGTCATCGTCCTCCTATCGTCATCATCGCGTTAGCACCATCATTCATTTCCCCAAGTCCAACATCCGACAATACCCAAACCGAAAAACCTTTTTCGCTCTTTCACTTTCTTTTTCTTCTTCTGAACCCGCGTCCGATAGATCATTATCGAGTGGCCAGGGAGGCGTGGCGTGCGTCGTGTAAACGGCACGATCGTTCTATTTGACAAGCGGAACGTGAACACGCACCGCTGCATGCAGGCACGTATGGATGACTTGGAAAATGTATATATATATACACACTGTCACCCATATGAGAACGCGTCTGAACTTTATAAAAAAAGGGGGAGATGCTACCTCGCGACTCGGATGGGGTGACGTATGGGGCTCCTGGAAGCCGCTGTCCGAGTATGGAACTCACCTACGTCGATGCGTAGATCCAGACTTGTGTGACGTGCGCCCACATACTTACGCGGAGATATCGATGGGAGCGACGTCACCGTAGCTAGCACGACTCCGCGAGAGTGGAAACGTCCGGTACGGACAGGCCCACAGGCCACCAGATTCCGTCTATTCTTGCATGTAGACGGAGCTTACTCGATCACGCTAAATATACCATGTTTAACCATGTCAATTTTCAACGACGACGACGACCGTCGAGGACGTCTCAACTACAAGTACCAGCTCGGCGAGTGTGCTACGAAAACGAAGTGCGGTCATGGCAAAAAATAATGGCGAACCGCCGCCAGCGACGGCAAAGACTATGTACCTATACGTGTAGTTGATCAATTATAATAATGCGTAATTTCGCGCGGATGGAGAAAAAAAAGAGAAATGGAACGTGTGTGCGTGTGTGTCGATGCAAGAGTGCGCCTGACTTGGTGACGGCGGCACGGTGGGGACATGATGGATAGCGATGCAAGCGAAAGCAACGAAACGATGAGGGGGCGATGGGAGCATGCGGCGAAAACGAACGCGAGCACATGCGGTCAAGGGAAAAAAAAGGATGATTGGGCAAAACGACAAATGCAGCGAGTATTGATGGATAAAGAGGATGAGGCTATCCGGGATGCAGGTCAAAACGAAAAAAAAGGACGACAAGGCGGTTAAACGGCACCGCCGTCCCAGCTGGCCCGCTTGCGCTTGTTATCATTGACCTTGCGCAACTGTAGGTCTTGCGGTGAGACAAAGCTCATGCCACGCTGGTGTGGCGGACGCACAACCGTACCTGTACTCGCCACCACTTCCTGAGCCGTTTCCACGAGCAACGCTTGCGCCGTCTGGAGTGCATGGCTAACCGACGAGTACGGCGCTGTTGGCGGCGCAGACCTCAGCGACATGTTTGAGCGCGCCAAATCCAACGCTTGGCCCTGTCTCGAGGTGTCTGTGGTGCCGGCACTCGCATCATGGCAATCGTCCGTGGCATGGCTGCCGCTATAATAATGCAAGTCGAGAAAAGGCAGATTGTGGAAATCGTTGGAGGTCGGCGGCTTCCATAGATCCACACCCGACTGCGCGTCTGCTGCTGTGGCATGCAGCGAGGCGGACTCTGAGGCGTGGT